>BSBK01002122.1:1132500-1207500 GCA_027943335.1 Chamaecyparis obtusa | reverse complement strand
AGAATGTCCTTTCCTCAAATCTCACTTATAAATCATTAAGTAATTCAAAATATTGATGCAAAACACAAACACAAGTGCATCCAAAAGAACTCGTACTCATAATCATCACACAAAAATGACATTATTTGTAAGATCAATTAAATCATATCATAAGGAAAAATTGCTCCAACACGAATTAAGAATCCACATAAATGCTGCCGTAATATGCAGCGAGATAATCATCCATATGCACAAAATGCCTGAAAGTGAAGTAGCTAAACAAAACATCTGTGATAATAAAAATAATCTGCATGCATCTGTATCTTCAATATGTTCAAAGCTAACAAAAAGCTTCTCACAATGAAAGTAATTAAATGGTCATTATAGAATGCTCACAATAAAAAAACCATACCTTGATTGATAAGCAATTACAACCCCAAATCATAGGCAGAAGCATACCTTGATTAGCAGTGCAATTACAAACCCAATTCATGGACAGTGGTTAGTGAAGCATGATGCTCTCAGAAAGAACAGGGTCAGATCATCAGCATTTCACATGCTCTCAGAAAGAACGGGTTTCTATAAGATCAAATAATCAAACATCAACTAATACCATATTATCCATAAGATCACATATGCATCAGAAGAAAATGTCATCATATTTGCAACTCAAAAGGGAAAGAAAACCCCCCAACCTAGTTTAAGCATCCACGTTAATGGTGCTGCAATATGCAGCAAGTGAGATTATCATTCGTACACAAAACGCCCCAAAGTGAAGTAGATAAACAAAACATCTGTGATAAAAAAACAATCTATATACATATATATCAATATATTGAAAGCTCCCAAATAACTTCTCACATAATAAAAGTAATTAGATGGTCATTATAGAAAGCTCACAATAAAAAAACATACCTTGATGTTGGGCACAACAGAACGGAACATATTCGTAACAGTCAAACAGTTCCCATTCTTTTTTCCTTTGTTGTTCTGCACAGGCCCGCCAGAATTAGAATCAACATTATTAGCCTCTCCTCCAACACCAACTTTACCAAAGACACAATGCTGCTTCTCACTCCTGCTCATCCAATTCACACTCGCACATCAAAACTCACCAGCCTCCAAACCCTCAAACTTCAAGGAAAACCAATCGTGCTCATCGAAACTCTCCACAGTTTAGGCAAGGCTTCTACTAATTAAGATTTTCATTATTATCCCATTTCAGGTTCATCGTGTGCTTTAGGTAAGGAAAAATTAAATTTCTAACATTAACATTTGTCAATGTTACATTTCGATTCAGATTGACAACAGAAGCTCTCAAATGCAAATATAGTCAGCCATCACATAGAGCACAGTAATTGAAATACACTGCATGATCTATCTCCTACGTATTGCGTAGGGATATGTGACTACTCTGAATCAATTTCCTGAACCTGTTTCAAAATTCTTGAAAAATGTTACATCTCGTCTCAAAAAAAATAGTGATACTGGCAAAATAGGGCAAAATAGGTTACTTGTCCACTATCCAAAACCACATTGCTTAACAAAATTTTACAAACTGAAACCCTCTCAGAAATACTCAATGCATTTAGTCAGGAAATATTGATATCAAACCTCATCCTCTTTACAAGCTATATGTTTTTTCAGCATGAATCCTCGACCGGTAAAACAGGGGACCAAAAGGTCTTTAAACACTTCATGCAGACAAAGAATACAAATTCATTAAGTGCATCAATCATAGAGGATTTCTTTAGTGACAATGATTGCATTTGTAACTAATATAATACTTTTTATAGCATATCTTTGACTGCTCAAGTGCAAGTGAAATCTGGGTATTTTCATCTACACGGCAGCAAGGAAAAACAGAAATACATATTTTCCAGTTGGTGCTCTCAGAAATAACATGGTCAGGATCGTCACCATTTCACATGGGATGGGCTTTCCTGAGTATATATGGGCTTAACAAATCCAAAAATAACAAATGCTAATAAATTAAATACCTCTTTATCTTTGAGTTTTTGAGATATTAGCAATGGAATTTTTATAAACAGTCCACAGAACAGCGGATTCAGGATGCCCTTTTATGATCTGCGCAACAAACTTGGCCTCGGTCATCATCAACACAGTAAACAGTCGCGACATCTTAACCTCGCCCGCTCCATCGATTGCTGTCATACCTTGCAAAACTAGAAACCTGGGCCTTATTACCTTGTCCAAACTCATTGTAAACATGCGTGGATGCTTTGCAACAAAGTCTATAGAGAGTCCAATGTAATTGAGCATAAAGTCCATCTTTTTCTTAACGTTTTCCTCCGACTTGGAGAGGACTGAAGGGTCAGTCCTAACTACTTGCAAGGTTTCCTCAGGCGAAAGGCCGCAAAGCTGAAGATTGTGTATCCTAGCCTCTAACACTTCGATGTGATTCGTGGCCACAATGCTCACAATGTATATGTACATGTTGCTTTCCTTGTTAATGCCAATCTTGCGAATGAGATCACATTGTTCGGGCGTCAGAGAACTGCGCGTCAAAACCCAAGGATTTATCGACAAAAACTTGATAAGCTCTGTTCCATGAAAACCAAAATCCTCCCAAAAGGCAACCGAGGCTTTAAAGGGATTCTGCAAGCTCTTTAGAAGAATATGGTTCTTCATAATTGCTGTGACCAGCAAATCCTTTGTCGGGAATACAGTCTTCAGAAGCTCAACGTTGGAGCGTAGGATCTCCAGCTTAGAGGTCAAGATCCGCGGCAACCGGTTCACAAGTTTGGACATATTTTCCCTCCCCATGCCAATATCTTTTAGCAGTTGAAGCTTGGGCTCCAGCAATCTTTCCGCACTTGTCATCAAAAGCGAGTGAGCCGATATGATTATATTTGCAATTTGATCTTCGGTGCAACCGAAACTGTTGAGTATGGACACGAGCTGTTCAGCATTATCGAGGTTTTGAGTCGCCCCAACGAAGGCTGCTTTTTCACCATTTTTGCGGCGTCGGCTGAAGACAAGTTAAATCTGGTGGTAACGAAGTGCAGGAAGAGATTTTCTGAAGGGGCATTGCTGTTGCTAGCATTACTCTCTGCAAGAATTGAGACATTAGAGGGAAAATGGGTTAGGGTTTGGAGATACAGGTTTCGCCTGACAGGTAAGCAGAAGAATTGCTTGGTGACCATGTTTCAGCAGCTGCAACTAGGGTTTCTACGACCGTCTAAAGGATGGTTGAAAAAAAAATGCAAAGAGAAAGTGTGTCTAATTTTCTAGTGCCCTCCAATTTTCCTTCAAAATTAATCTCTAATAGGAAAACGGGAATTGGTGAATTGGCCTAAGTTTTGGTGAATTGGTGAATTGGCCTAAGTTTTGGTGAATTGGTGAATTGGCGTAAGTTTATTCTCATTTTGGTCCAAAATGAGCATTCATTTAATTCTAGGTTTCGAGAGGAATTAGATGAATTCTCATTTTAGACCAAAATTAGAATTAACTTATACCAATTCACCAATTTCCATTTTCCTATTCAAATTTAATTCCACCAACCAAACGGCACTTAGTGGAGCCCTACAAAATTATTCTTCTAGCTATGTGTTATGTCATTCCAAGTGGTCCCAAAGAATCAAATAATTTTAGAGTTCTATTTATCAAATTTTCCTTTTAAAGAAATATTCCCTACATATGCAGGGCTGCTTAGTAATAGCTATAAAAGGGAAAAAGTGATTTAACTTCATTTTAAATAACTCTAAGAATATTTTAGGAAACCATAGTTCATTCAAGACTTAAAAAATGAGCTAGACAAACTCCCAAACATCTTCTTTGAAGAGACTCTTAGAGATATTTTAGGATAGTAACTAAAGTCATTTAGATGATTGGAACATATTCACAACCCAAGAGGGTAAAGTGATAAATTATTAGAATGTGTCGCAAGGATGCAAAAATTCTTGTGATAGGGTGGTCATTGTTTGAGCATTGGTATAAGGAGAGATAGTCTCATGCTCCCTTGTTAAATGTATGGACTTTGGACCTAGCTAAGGTGTAATATGTGTTCATCAACTTTAATTTTGTCAGAATTCTTGCTAGGAACTATGACGAGCAAACTAGGGTTGTCCAATCATAGAAGGGTGGTGAAAAGCTAACCATCACTAAGAAGTACATTAATGAGGTCTTTGGTTTGAACACAACCGCAAAAAAGATAGTTTATTTTGAGTACTTCAAAGAGAAATACCAATTAAAAAAGAGTACATACACAATCCTTATGCTACCAATGTGCATATTAAGAGGGTCTAATAGAAAACCAATCAAGACTCCTCACAATGATTTTGAGCACCTATATATTGATCCAATTGAGGATTATTTCATTAAGACGTATACTGCACATTGTGCCAAGTAATGAGAGAAGATGCAAAGAGTAAGATGTCAATCCATATATTATGTTTATGGAAACAAATATTCAAGACCCAATGGTTAATAATGTATATGACTATACCATATTCATTGTAGAGACTATGCATAGGCAGTGGTTTCTGTTAAGGCAAGTGGTAGACATGTCAAATTCAAATAGTATTATGTTCTCTTCCATGTGTTTTTGTATGGAGGAAAAAACTTCTTTGATGAAACCTTGCATGCAAGAGATGTTGATAGTTCAAGTGTTGCCCTTCTTCTCCGATGTTGCGCATAAATTTGGTATAGGCATTGTGAAACTTCAAATTATGTGATCTTTGAAGAATGTTTTTGTGAGAAGAACCCTAAAATTATTAGGAGATGAAGAATTCAAATTGTGCAAAGAGTGTGGACTTCTTAAGGCCTAAGGACATGACACATGATAAGGGCATTAAGCATAATTAGGGTGGATTCCAAAGTTAATTAACATATGCCCTCATCTCCTAGAGTAATGATTGTTAGCATGCCAAGGAACATGGGGGAAGTTAATATCAAATACAAAAATGTTGATACCAATGACATCAAAGCTTTCACATGCTCACATATAATGTCTAATGATGATTTTATGAACTCTTAGGAATTCGGGGATTTTTTTTATAAGAATAAAAAGGATGAATTCTAAGAGAGAATAAATAAAGGTACAATGAAAGCATAGGCCTCAAAGAATAAGGAAATTACTCATAGGATGGTAAAGGAGGTTGGTTATGATATTTGAAGGATTACCTCTGACAAGGAGAGAAAATTTGTGCATGACATAGGTTTATTATTGCTTCCAAATTCATACATTCCTTCTACAATTTCCTTGGACAATAAGAAAACATGATGATAAGGCTTCAACAAAAAGTGAGTAGGTTAAGAAATATTTATTTGAGTAAGGATTTAGTAAGAATTTGAAACCTTGACTATTTAAGATAAATAAATCTAGTGCGATAAATAAGGCACAATAATTGACAAGATATCTTACTGTTAAAAATTTATCATACACCCCTACTACTACGCTACGTTTCTTGTAGTTAATACAACTTTATTCAATGAGGCAACATAAAATAAGCTTCAAGTATATTATGATAGATTATAGGATTAGTATGTCAAAGTTGATGTTGAGTCATATCAAGTAAAATCTATGTTACCATAACCTTCAAGTGCCACTATTGTGCCAAGTGTTTTTGCTCCTTTCAACTCAACTAAGTCATCATCACTATCTACAAAAATAAATGAGTTAGAGGACCAAATGTAGGGGACCAAGGAGAAAAAGGACAAAGGATGTCAATAACATAGTAAATGACCTTATAAACTATATATTGTCCAAAATCATAGAAATAATTAATGATCCATGGAATTCATATTATGTTTTAAGGTCATCCTATGCAAAATATATTCAAGATAGGGAGAATGTGAAGTAGATAATTGACAAGTGGAGTTTGAAGACCACACTTATGAAAATGATATAAAACTATACAAATTATGATCCTCATGTCCTAGTTGAACCTAAAATAATTAATGATATGATGATCATATTAGGATATTTCATTGCATAAATGACAAGGCTAGACATACAAGTAAAGGATAAATCACATATGCTAGGAAATATTAAGAAAATGATTATATCAAATATTTTAGATAATAATGGGAGCAATAAGCTACTAGATCAATGAAAATGTGAGTTCAGTATAATGGTGTCCATTGTGCCCTCATTTTGTGTGCTAATGATGAAATAGATAGAAATTTATTAAATAACAAACTAGATAGACTATTTGCCCTAGAAATAAATCTTGATAGTTTAATAAAAGAAATAAAGGCAATATTGGTTGCAAAATACATGATGCACAATGACATAGTTGCCAATTTACTCTCTTTCTACTAACCTTTCAGAGAATATGCAAGAAGGATGGATAGATAAGTATACTCAAAAAATATGTATTTGTATTTGAATTTGTTCTTAGATTTCAAAATTCAACATCCTTCTCAATTGATGACAATGCAAATGGAATATTAACTTAGGATTTAGAAAAGTCATAGCCAACTTATCCAAGTTGGATGAAGACTAAGCTAATATACTACTTGAGATATACACATTCTCAAGTGAAATGCAAACTAATGGTATGATTAATGGATTAAAGGATCTAGACTCGACTTAAAAAAAATTTGATATTTGGATTGGTAAATGGACATTGTTTTTATTTCAGGGGATTGGAATTGAAAATGTAAGTTGGATAATTATGGATAGATGAAATATTTAGAATTTATTATGATTATGGTATGAAGTCTAAGTCCCAAATGCGGGAGAATATTATGTATGACTAAAGTGGAAAAATGAAAAGTGGGTGTTGGTATGGTAATGGAAAATGTTATTGTTGGTTGGATGTGGTGATGAAAGGTTTTGTGGTATGATCTAAGTGAAGATACTAATTAAGTGAACAAAATACTAAGTCCAAGTGAAATGAAAAATTTGAATCAAATGGTTATTTTAATGTCTCAATTAGACCATGGATAATGGGATGAAAATGTGGACAAGGTTTTGATTTTCAAAAATAGGGATTGATTTGATGTATGGGGATGGTTTAGTGATTGTTCTAGGTTTGTATCTAGTCAACAAAGTAAAAAATTTGGTCAGCATAGTCAAAGTATTCAAATATTGCTAGGTATTGTGGATTGTGTTTAATAAAATAGTGTCGGCATTGAAACATGATGCAAAAATGCTAAATTGTTTGAGCATTGAAACATCAAAGGTGTTGAGGCAATATAAGCATTGGAATAACATAATGAAAAAGATAACACATGCATTGAAATATCGTAACCACTAAAGTATCAAATCTATTGATTCAACAAAAATGTTGAAGTGATGAGGATGCTAAATGTCAAGTAAAATGTGCTAAACTATAAGATTTGTGCATTTTATAACTTTTGGCAAGATTTATGATCAAACAAAAATACAATAGTCAACTTCAATTGTTCAAGGTGTAAAGGCTAATCAGAGTATAATAATTTTTGACAAAAAAACATGCCAACATCCCTAAAATTATTCAAGTACGAGCGACTCCTATTATATGTCCATTATAATTAAATGGTAATACCATCCACCTATGTGACAAATAGATAATGAGAATCATGTTGCATGGGATTCCTTACCAAGGGTGGACAAATAATTTACCAAAGATTAGCTCTATCTCAATGTATGGCATGGGTGAGGTCATCCCTTGGGATGAATGAAATTGCCAAGTAGGCTTCCTAATAGGAAAGAAACACTATGTGATTTTGGTCACCTAAGATCAGAGGTAGTGCAAAGGAAAAGTATACAGATGCCTAGTGTATACACCTAAAAATGGTCATCTAGACTATTAGCCCCTTTTGCTAAATCATCAATTGCTTGTTCTTGATCAAATCCTAGCTCTATCATTTATTCGATTATTTTCTATGGGCTAACCATTTTATCCTAAGTCTTTATTTGATTAAAAAGAATATTCCCTTCCCTTTTAATAAATAAAAAGCCCCCACTTTTCCTCTTATCCTAAGTTGCACAAATAAAGCATTATTCTTATTTTATAAAAAGGGAAAAAGCACTTTTTGTCTCATATGGACACAAAAGTCAACTCTTATTTTCCCATTGGAGGATATTTGTGCACATGGATTGCTCCTCTTTTAAGCTCCACCGTTGATTAAATCTTTTGCCTCTTAATCTCCATGGTCCATTCCTTCTCATTTCCTTTAAAAGAAGAACTCTCTTCTTCATTCTAGATCCTCAACTTTTTTATGCTAATGTTATGCTGTAGGTTTTCTAGGTCACTTTGGAGCTTTTTGAAGATTTGGAGAATTCTTGCATTCTACATCTCATTCTTTCATTCTTAGCTTAGCTTCATATTTATGCTTTCTTAGATTAGCTTCATTTCTATGCTCTAGATTAGCTCACATAGATTAATTAGCTTGGGTTGTAACACTTGCATATTTCCTTTCATAGCTTAACTTGCATTTCCATTTCTAGTATAGTTGCATTGCATTTTCATTCTTGATTCTTGAGGATATTGGCATTCTTGCCCTTGTCTTCATTGAATCTCCCATTGCATGGTTTACTAGCAAGGTTATAGGCTAAATAGCTCTAGCTGAGAGCATTCTTAAAACCCTTGCATTCCATGCTAGGGAGCTATGGATCGATTTTTGAGACCTCATTCTTGAGTGTTCTTGAATGTAATGATTCATAAAAGTGTGACACATTTATAACACATATTTTGGCGCCCACCATGGGGCAGAGTAGACTAGCTTTGTCCCTTCCTTTTCTGCATTTCCGTCATTTTCCGTCAATTTTTCGGCAAGTTTTTAGCTTAATTTTTAGTCTCTATTTTTTTGTCTCAGACTGTCGTACGATACTTTCCAGAAGCATCGCGTGATATACCTTTGCATGTGCGTGCGATACTTCACCTGTCATAAGTATCACCTAGCTATAGTAGAGAATATCGCCTGGTCTCGGGCGAAGTATCGCCTGGTGTCGAGCGAAATATCGCATAGATAGAAAAGTATCACCCAATATACTACAAAGTATCGCATGATATTGGTGTCTGTACCCAACAATGAGCTATTTTTGAGTTATTTTATCCATCTTGCAAGTTTTGGGTGCTTAGCTATCTTTTTGAAATTTTTAAAAAATTCCAGCGTTTTCAAATCCGTGCCTCTGGAAAACGGGCACCTATTTTTTTTTGAAATTTTGCAAATGGTATTGAAAATCAAAGTGTGATATATCGTTGGAAAGGTCTTTCCAAGCCTAATCCAACCATGATGGTTTCATTTTCATATTTTATCATTTGATTAGCTATTTTACATGCAGATTCTCTGATTTTTGATGTGCTAACCATTGTGGAGCTAACAAGTTGTGCTTGTAGGTGCTCTCATTGCTTGAAATTTGCCAAAAGAACTCATGTCAAAGAGGGCTACTAATGGTTTTTGCAGGGCTTCCCTAAGCATAAAAACCAAATCAAGTGCTTGTTTAATTGCTTTCTTTATTAAGTGCGGCATATACTAGTTGTTTCATTTATTAGGCACTTAATACTTTGTTGTAGAAATTTTGAGGTGGTAGGAGAGTATGCTCTTCACCCTTGTGGTGAAATAGAAATCTTGACCCATCTTGGGATTTTGAAAGCAAGGGGGTAACTAAATCTTTGCTTGGTGTGTTTGGGTGAAGTTTTTGAGATAGGGGAGTATGCTCTTCACCCTTGTGGTGAACCAAAAACCTTGAATCTCAAGAATTGATCCACTTTTTGTTTAGATTTAGAATCCTTTAGCGGGCCTGCTCTTGAGCAATCAAGAGGAACGACCCAAGTGGGGACAAGCTTTTTGCCAGCTCTTCCAACCCACTATAATCTCAAGGCTATCAAGGACACAAAACCTTGGTAGACATAGCACTTGTCTTCGCTTGATGTGAGTAACTTGTGGGATTGTGACCATGAGGAAAATGTCAAGCAAGAATGCTTAAGGTACTCTTGAGGCCGTGAGGTCCTAGTCCTTTATGAGGAGCAAGAGGGGTGCTATGAATGGAAGCCCTTACTATGAACCATTAGATAGAGGCCACCTTATTTTAGTCGCTTAGCTTCTTGGTGCAAGGATTGATCCAAGTGGACTTACCCGGATCACCCCAAGATACTCACCATATGTGTTCCTTTGGTTGTGTTTTTGACACTTCCATGACAATGCCAATATCTCTTGTGGGCAACCACTTGGTGTGAGGCAAGGGAGCATCAAGTTGTGGGCCAATTTGCTAAGTAATGAGCCTTGTCCTTTTAGGTAGTAATTGCTTGAATTATCTTCAATTGTGCTATACCAGTGTAAACGTTCTTGACATTCAAACAATCGATAACACTCATAGAATTTTTCTATTTTGATATCACAAGTGCTTGTCTTGGCAAGGTTGCTTTTGCCCTTGTTTCAAGTGTTCTATGACATGTTTAATCCTACACTATTTGCAAACCTATCTTTTATCTACTGTTATTGCTTGTCAAACTAAGAAATTGCACTATCCAACCTTTGAACTTGATCAAAACGCTTCAAAACTGAGACTTTTATGTTCACTGGTCAAAAAGTCATACAAATCTGCAATAGTATCGCGTGCCTTACTGAGAAATATCACGCGATAGTTCACGCCTACTGTCTATCGTTTGCTTTGTCTGAAATTTGTCGCTCTGGTATATTGAGGTCTATCGCTTGGTTTAAGGTGAAGTATCGCCTGACTGAGAAATATCGCCCTGTCTGCCTGGAAAGTGTCACCTAGAACCTTTTTGCTATCTTGTTGCTATTGCAATCCGGAGTTGCTAAACTTGCACTTTAACCTGTTGTAGATTTTCTTTTTTTGTTCTTACCTGAAGCTGGTCTGTTATTTGCATGCTCAGATTTGTTCTAGACTAAAAAAAATGAGCTAAAACTATTGGGTTTGAGTCTAACAAATGCTACTCTTGATCACTTGTCGCATCACAGTTACCTCTCTAGCTACTTGCTTATTGAGCTTCTTGCTCACTGCTTGGCTTTAGTCAATTGATTGCTGTAAGTGCTTGAGCACTTTTGACGAGCCATCTCTCTATTGTTCTATTTTGACGAGTGATCTTTATTAGCTTTGCTTATCTCAAATCTGAGAAACTTTATCTCATTCTATTAGTCAACCAACATCTCTTTTCATGCCAGTTACAACTCGGTCTCAATTTGAGCAGGAGAGTCATCCTCCGTTCAATTATACACAGTTACCTTCTCCAACTAGATGCTCATGAGCACCCATTAGCAACAACAGTTCTAGTTCTAACCAATCTGAGGATTCTAAGGCTACCCCATGGTACAAAGGAGGTTTCCTCTTTTCCGCATTCAAGACCCCCAAAAACACAGACAGTGTCTCACTCACTTTGACTGAACAAGAAAAATTTCAATGCTTGCAAGAACATTTTGAGCATAAAGATAACCAAGCGCGCTTAGACAAAGAACATAATCAACAAAGGATGGATGCTGCTAGGCACATGGCTTATAGAGGGACATTTCATGAGCAACTTGAGACTAGTAATCATGAGCATAGACCTCTTTTTATCAATAGCAACAATGGCAACAACACACCACCAAGATCTCCTCCAAGACCTAGTTTTGGTATGCCTTCTTCACCTCCTAGGCCTCCTCCCTCTCAACATGAGGCAGAGGCTGATGATGAGATTTCTAGTGAGGATCTTATGTGATTTGAACAAGATGTGGTCTCCCAACGAATGATGCATAAGCTTTTAGAGCGTAATGGCAATCAATATTTTCAATATATGACTTCTAGAGGATACAAGCTTCCTCCCGGCTATGATGTCAGACAAATTGTCCAACAAAGAGTACCAACTGAATTGGAAGTCCTTAAGGAAGAACTGCATCGGACAAATCAACGCCTTACCTAAATGGCATTAGAAAGAGAGCCTCCAAAGGTCTCTTTTGTAGAATCAATTTGTGCTCTTCCTTTTGATATCTATCCTTGAGTTGCTTCGGTTATCCCCTTCGCATAGAGAGATTCTTGATGAGGCTTTACATACAACATGTGTTCCCAATGACATTGATCCAAATCAATTTCAGGCTATGGTCAACCACATTTCATCTCCTCTATCTCTCTCCTTTTCTACAGAAGATGACATATCTATTGCTCACCCTCATAATCTAGCTTTACACATTGAAGTTCTAGTCTACCATACCTGCGTCCACCAAGTCCTGATAGACAATGGTGTAGGGTTAAATATTGTTTCTTTCAATGTCATACAATAGTTGGGTTTGTCAGAATTTGCTGTGGATTCTAAGAAGAAGATTACTATAAAAGCTTACGATGAAGTGGAAAGATCTTCCAAAGGTCTTGTCACACTGCCTGTCTAAGTGGGCCCTGTCATGAAAGATATTAGCTTCCAAGTATTGGACATCCCACTCGCATATAACATTCTTTTGGGTCATCCTTGGATCCATGACATGCAAGCTGTTCCTTCCACTTATCATCAGTGAGTCAAATTTCTATACAATGGCACTGAAGTTGTGATTCCTGGAGACCATACTATTGCTATTAATGCTCTTGCTGCTGCTGAAAAATTTGTTCCTCACAATGAACCTTCTATTGATCCTATTACGTCTCTAGTTGTTGCTGAGAAAACACTTAAGATGATGAGCCTTGGTATGGGTGAATATACACTGGATTCCTTTGCTTCTATCCCTGTTTCTCCTAGGTCATACGGGAGACCTTCTAATTAGATGAAGCCTTCCACTTCTGCTATGGTGATCTTTGATACTTTTGTTCCTTCATCCGTTCCTTTAGAAGCAGAAAGAGAAGAACAAGCTATTCAAGAGTGGATCTATAGAGAGGATTCTAGAAATACTCCCATACTCAGTAATTCAGACATAGATATAGATGAGTCACCACTACACACTATGGCTCACATGGGAGATGATCTTCCTTCTACTTCACTTCTTTGGGGAGAAGAATGTATATCTACTGATGATATAGCTGAGGCCTCTATGTCTAGAACCTATGTGCCTAAAGAATCATTGAACTATGATAGACAACGTCGCAACATTGCACGACTGCTACAAAGAGGTGATCTCTCACATAATGACATGAGTATCTCTACTTCTCGACATCTTAAGCCTCTTCCAGAAGATCCTCCCATGACAGATATGGATATTGATGTGGTTCATACCTCTCATAACCCACCTGACGTAGTTGATGAGTCTCATGTTGGGTCTGATGAGTTTGTTCCACGTATTGCTTTAATGGATCATGCTGGTCCTTCTATGACAAGCCTAGATCTTAACGCTTTTGGAGCTTACCCTATAGGCTTGACCTCTCTTGTCACCAAAGATGATATCCTTCACATAAATACTATTGAACCAGTCACTTCATTTCATCTCGCATCAACACCTGTTACTTCTTCCACCAGCGAACTAGCAACAAAAAAGATTGAATCAACAATCAAGTCACAGTCATCACGTCAAAAGAAAAGAGTAATGGTTAGATGGCGAAAACCACATTGTGGTGGTTTCCGCACCTAAGAAAAGTAAAAATAAAAATCTGCTAAAAAATAATGATTCTCAAATAAAAGATGACAAGCTGATTCTCTACAAAAAAATGGTGCACTACTTCAAGCATGATCTCATATCTATTATACTTCAGACCATTCCTAGAGCTGAGAACAAAGTTGCTAATGCCTTAGTTACTTCAGCATCCATCTTACAAATGAAAAAGCATAAATCTCACTTCAAGTTCCTGGTGGACGAATTACGCTATCCTACTCACAAATCTTACAATCCTACCATCTTTTCATTTCTTCCACCTCATATTCCTCCTAAAAATCCACCACGCCATTCCTTTCACCATCCCTTACACTTTGCCTTTGTCTCTAGTGACTTGTATAGGAAGGGTCTAGATGGAACTCTCCTTAAGTGTCTAGAAATAGAGGAGTCAAAAAAAGTGCTAGCTGAAATCCACGATGGCATATGTGGATCACATTCTAACGATCCTCCGCTAGCTTAGACATTGCTTAGGGATGGTTATTATTGGTCAAACTGGTTGAGAGCTCCTATTGTCATAGTTGCAACATTTGGGCTTGGGCCTATCAGTTCTCTACATCAGAGGAAGCAGATTCTTGATGCCCGTTTCTGTCTGGGGCATTCTTTGTACATATTTATTGATCCTGAAAAACTCCAAAAAAATTCATATATGATGCTGAAAAAATCCTAAAAAGCATAAAAAGTACTAAAAAAATGAGCAGCCTAGTGAAAACCTAGCAATAGGCGCTTTGATGTCTCACCAAAAAATTCAAAAAATTCAAAAAATCAAAAAAATTGAAAAAGTGCCTTAGTGAAAACTTGGAAACAGGCGCCTTGGTAGCAAAAATACAAAAAAAATTATAAAAAGTCTTTAAAAAATTGCAATAAATCTATCAAGTGGTGAAAACTTGGAAACAGGCGCTGCTTGAGACCCTCTGCACCTATGTCTATTAGTCTTGCGTGGTGCTCATTCGCTCCACTTCTCTCTTTGCCTCTCCTAGCCTAGAATTGACTCTTGTCTTAGTCTAGGGGGCATCTGTTGTTTTGAGCTTATCTTGGGTCTCTTTGTGCATCTGGGTTTCTTAGGCACCTCGCAAATGGTGTTTTTCAACACCACCCCAACAATGTTCTTCAACACTACTCTTGCGTCGAGTGTTTCTCAACACTTATCAGATGTCCTACCTTGCAGTCTAGATGATGCAATATTTCTCAGTGGCAGATGCGATACTCAAAGCTTGACTCTATGACCTACACACACGCACTTAAACATTTTGACTCGCTGAGACTTGTTTGACTTTATTTCTTTGTGTGTTGTCTGTGATGATTTCTTTGCTGAGTGTTCTCCCCCTATGATCATTTTCGATGATGCATAGCTAGAAGACTGGGGGAATGAGAACATGTTTTATTGCTTTTTCTGCTTGTGGGTATATTTTTTTGGTCCTAACTGTCATGAGCATTTATGTTGGTCTTACTTGACACTATGGACCTATAAGGTATTATCCTTGACTATTTTACAAGTGCATGCTTATAGTGATCCTGACTTTCTTGTGTCTCAATGCGAGCATAATCTTGTTATATCAAACTTAGGTAATCTCACTGCACTAGTCATCTTGACCTGCATGTCTTTGATGCCTAGGTGGGATTTCCACATTTCTCTCTGATATAGATCATATTCAGATCCACATAGTTATGCTAGTGTGTATTGTATGATCTTGCGATGCTACCAATAACGCTCAATGATGAATATTAGATGTCTATTAGCATTGTGACCTTGCAAGTAAACCACTTTTCATGTAGCTTGCATTCTTAAGTTCATGTTAGTTTAGTTTTGCATCTTGCATATGGAGAGAGCTTTCTTTTCATCTTACGTGGACTTGTTAATCAACTGCGCTCACCTTTCGCTTCTTCTTGATCCTGTCTTTCATTTCTTGTCTTTCATATCCCATCATTTTCCTTTCATTTCAGGATCGAAACCGAAATCTGAGTTCACCTTGATCATCCAAATCACCTTTTCCCCCTCTTTCGCGTAGTTGGCTAACCTTTTGAGGCCTGATCCTTCGATCTTCGCTGGGGCATTCTTCACCTCTTCATCTCCATCTCTTTCAAACTTCTAGTCTTTCATTCACTTTTAATCTCAAGTTCAAATTCTTCCCCCTCCGTGGTGTTTTCGGGTTGAGGGACCACTTGGTTCATGCCTCAGGTCCCATGTGTGGGGCATATCTTCACTGCTTGATGGTTATTCTGTTCTCTCTCTTTGATTATGATTTCTAGTGATTTGATCATGCTGCTCTTGCTTCTGCTTTCCCTCTACCTGGATTTCACTTTCGATCCCGAGGGGTAGACACATCATATCTTATTGGCTATCTCTTTCCTAAGTGTTCAGTACTATCGCTACCAGGCTGACCATGCAGGATTTTCTATATCTCTGCACTTCATTCTTTGGAGTCAGATCGCTATTTGCTTGCCTTCTTGGCTATCTCTTACTTTCTTGGCTGATCTGAGTTGCTTTGTGATCCCAAATCGATCTCACATTTCAACTTCATTCTTTGACTGCATGTGTTCCCAAATCGATCACACATTAGTCAAAGAGGGGCAAATGTATACACCTAAAAATGGTCATCTAGACTATTAGCCCCTTTTGCTAAATCATCAATTGCTTGTTCTTGATCAAATCCTAGCTCTATCATTTATTCGATTATTTTCTATGGGCTAACCATTTTATCCTAAGTCTTTATTTGATTAAAAGGAATATTCCCTTCCCTTTTAATAAATAAAAAGCCCCACTTTTCCTCTTATCCTAAGTTGCACAAATAAAGCATTATTCTTATTTTATAAAAAAGGAAAAAGCACTTTTTGTCTCATATGGACACAAAAGTCAACTCTTATTTTCCCATTGGAGGATATTTGTGCACATGGATTGCTCCTCTTTTAAGCTCCACTGTTGATTAAATCTTTTGCATCTTAATCTCCATGGTCCATTCCTTCTCATTTCCTTTAAAAGAAGAACTCTCTTCTTCATTCTAGATCCTCAACTTTTTTATGCTAATGTTATGCTGTAGGTTTTCTAGGTCACTTTGGAGCTTTTTGAAGATTTGGAGCATTCTTGCATTCTACATCTCATTCTTTCATTCTTAGCTTAGCTTCATATTTATGCTTTCTTAGATTAGCTTCATTTCTATGCTCTAGATTAGCTCACATAGATTAATTAGCTTGGGTTGTAACACTTGCATATTTCCTTTCATAGCTTAGCTTGCATTTCCATTTCTAGTATAGTTGCATTGCATTTTCATTCTTGATTCTTGAGGATATTGGCATTCTTGCCCTTGTCTTCATTGAATCTCCCATTTCATGGTTTACTAGCAAGGTTATAGGCTAAATAGCTCTAGCTGAGAGCATTCTTAAAACCCTTGCACTCCATGCCTAGGGAGCTATGGATCGATTTTTGAGACCTCATTCTTGAGTGCTCTTGAATGTAATGATTCATAGAAGTGTGACACATTTATAACACACACCTAGAACCCTTAATTAAGTTCTAATCTAAACAAAGAAGAGGCATTGAGACTTTTGATCACTAAGATCACACTAAGTATGTACAAGGAGAAAGAAAATGTACCACAATATCCACAAATACAACAAATATTCCATTTACCCTCTAAACTACTTTAGTGAAACTAGACAAATGGTAAGCAATTGACTTTGACAAGAAAAATGTACAAATAATTCATTACTAATTTTTATTTATTTATTTGGTTTTGATAGGATAAAATGCTTACACCACAAGGTTATCACAATGGTTAGGAGGATTAACTAAAAATTCAAAACAAAAAAGCCTTAAAAAAAGATAGAAAAAGCATTGAAACAAAAAAACAAAGGTACTAAACAACAAAATCATTGAAATATTCCAAGCCCTAAAATGATGTTAAAATAAAAAATAAAATGCCTAGTTATACCTAATGGTGAAGACACTTATGTGTAGGGTGGATGTGTTGATTTTGAACTTGCACAAAACAAAACAAAATATTTGTACTTTTTTGCAAAAAAGAATAAATGAATAGAAGCAAAAAGCTAAAGATAGTTGTAAGTAAGACAAATAGGCTAGTTAGTAACACATAATAAGAAAAATAGAAAAGAAAACAAATTAACAACAAATAAAGTCAAAAGTTATATTTTATGAAGGCACTAATATACTTGTGCATGAAATGAGAAGTGTATGTGCTAATATACAATGCACAAGCATTGAGATGTATTGAATAGAGACATAAAAAATAAAATAAAAAAGAGTTTTCTTACAAAATAGAGAATTGATCACCAAAAAATAAAATAATTAATAACTTGGACAATTAGGTACAAAAGTTTAGAAAGCTTACAAGAAAAATGATCTAAATAAGAATGAAAAACTACAACAACAAAAAGGAGCGAAGGTGCTAAGATGTTTGTATCAACACTAATCTTGAGACATGCGTGCTAAATCACAAAGAAAAAATGCTATTCTTGAACCTTGGATGGGAATACGGGTCTCATTGGATGTGTCAAATCAAAGAAAATGAAATGAAATAGAGGAATAACACAAATATTAAGCATATGATCCAAATACTTTTCCCTTTGATTAATTGGAAATGAAGTACACCCTTTTCCACTTTGATTTTTTTCACTAGCAATGATTGGTTAATGAGTTTCATTGAAGTGGAGATTGATTTTTCAAACTAGTATAGTAACAATATAATTATGGCAATTTGATGATCAAATGAGCAACATGAACTTATCCTGCAAAATTGGAGGACTAAGATTATGTTATCACTAGCACTTGCACCTATGAAGGGTGCAAGGATTACGCCAATAGTTTTATATATATTAAATAATGACATTGTATTGAATTTATGACTAAGAATCTTTATTACTCACACATAAACACTCATTTCCCCCTTCCAATCTCTATCTTATCTACCTCATATATTTTTATCATCCCATCTCTTCATCACTTCCCTCTTCTCTTCCTATTTATCTCCCTTCATAACTATCCTCCACTTTGATATTTGATTCTGATCCACCTACCTACACACTCTCTCTCTCCCTATGTTTCCCTCCCTATTTCTACGTATAACAATCTTTTCACCTCTCTATCTCTCTTTTCTCTTTCTATTATTCATTTTACTCATTATCCCCCATCTCCTCATTTCTCTCCTTATATTTTGTTATCCCTCTAACTGTCCATATCTCTTCATCTCTTCTCCCATCCACCTCTCTTTCTTTATTTTCCACTCTCTTCCTCACCACCCCGCCCCTCTCTACCTCTCTTTCTTTATTTTCCTCTCCCTCCCTTCACCACCCCCTCTACCTTTGTACCTCCCTCTCCCTCCCTAGACCTGTATGTGTATATCTATTTGTATCCCTATCTCTATTTATCCATATTTCCTCTTTTATATATCCCTTTGTCTCTATCCCACTTTTTTTTTTCATTGCAAAAATCCATAAGGAACATATCACATGGTTGTGTCCATTTTAAGTTTTAAGACAATGATAGACAAATTTTTGTACTTAATGTATCAGTGGACACCTCCCACCATGCATTAGTCATTGCAAAAATCCCTAAGGAACATATCACATGGTTGTGTCCATTTTAAGTTTTAAGACAATGATAGACATTTTATTTACAATTTGGTTGTGTCCTCCAATGACTCTTCCACCCAAGTGATTAAATTATTGTGATAATTATTTGCACACCTATAAAAATATAGATTCACCACCTACCCGTCGAATATTTGATTTATATATTTTGAAGTACTATATAGTATCCAGTTCAACAGCCTGTAATTGAGCAAGTAGAGGTAAAATCTAATTTCTTTATGCTGACCTCATTTTCCAAATAGTGAAACTTACTCACCTTTTGTAGAAATCCCTACAAACAAATTTTGTTCTCTCAAAACATGTTTCAAATATTAAATACTAATTAAAGAGATCAAATTAGTTGACGCCACAATAGAATTAGATTTAATCATGTCAGTTATGAATACATCTAAACATTCATCAGACTATACAATAGATAATTAACAAGATAAATATAGATATAAGCACTCTCATTTTTGAAAATCTTGAAAATCTTGGCTTTGATACCATTATCTAAGGTGTTAGGCATCCACTTGCTTTTAGTTGCTTGTGGTGGCTTCTGGGTGGCACCCAAGGGGCGGACTTTCGGGTGGCACCCAGAGGGCATCCGCCCCCGGATTCTCTTTGACAGACATCCGCTTATGGAATGGATCCGGGCTATACCAGGGTGCTATCACATAGCAAAATAGCACCCAATGCCTTCATTTAGAAGATAACAACATATTTGTTTAAAATAAAATAAAACACAACCTAAAATAATTTGGCGATGTATAAATTCAAAAAGAAAATGAAAAACTCATTGAAATTATGGCAGGCTACTTAGCTCAAGATTCTGACAAATTGTATCATGCATCAATAATGCGATGAAAAATGGGCAAGTTTGTAAAAATATATTACATAAATCTGATCATTTTTTTAAAAATTACTTCGTTAGGGTTATAGAGAAATTGTTATGTTAGGATGCATGCAAAATGTGATGGCGGAGATGAGGCATGCCTTCATTTACAATCCAACAATAGAATTGTTTTAGGAAAACACAACTTAGAATGATTTTGTTGTGTATAGATTCAATTAAAAAAAAATTCTTCAAACCATGGAAGTGAATTACATCAAGATTCTGCACATAATGTGTCATGCAGTTAACAATTTCGTTGAGAAAAAAAAGGGCAAGACATAATTCATTTTAAAATGGGATGAACCAAAACCAATCTTTCTACAACTGCTACCTCAATCTATTCACAATAGACTTGTAAGTTTAAAACCTCGATGCATGTGTCTTGTTATTAGTGTTAAAGTGTCATGTTATTAGTGTTAAAGTTAAAGGAATGGAATATAATGAAAGTCACTCGTAATAAAATAAAAATATTTAAAAAAAATGATTGCATAGACACAATGAGATTAATTTATTATTATGATACTGTCTAAAAGGCCATATTGAGAAAAACAATAAAGTATACAAAACAAGTGATAACAAAAAAACAATAATTGGTAAATATAATTGGTTCTTTATTATAATAATAAATATATAAATTTAGACATTTTTAAAATTTACAATAAAGAATTATTAATCTACAATTTAAAGTTTGTGAGTTTTGTTTTATTTAATACTTGGTAAATTAATTGTAAATATATAAATTTAGACATTTTTAAAATTTGAAATAAAGAATTATTAATCTACAATTTAAAGTTTTATTTTAGAACTATGCATAATCTATGATTGTTTTTCCTATGATCGAAAAAGAAAACCCTACCCTTATTTCACAGGAAAAAAATGTAACAAATATATTATAGTACTATATAAATATTATTTTTAAATAAACTATTTGACTTAAAAATTTTAACCATGAATATATTTATAAGTTTTTCTAATTTAACATAAATTTCAAATTGAGTTCAAATCGGTGAGTATTAGGATAATTCAATGCATTTTCATTAATTTTTATTTTATTTTTATAATTTATAAATGAATACATTTTAAAAATACACTCAATACAACTACTCTTGCATAATTTAATGTAAAAAACATATGCAAAATCAAATTTTAAAACAATAATTATATGCAACTATACTTTTAATTTAGGGGAAAAACCAACATACAATTAAGTCTTCATCTTTCCAACCAATCTTTTGAAACAAATATCTATCCAGTTAGATGACTTATAGCTTAAACAAATATTGCTCTTAACAAATCAAACATAATTGATAATCAATCAAAATTTTACATGATTTTCAATATTCAATCAAAATTTTATAAAATTTTAAACCTTTGGAATCTATGATTTGATTCTAATTAATCATTAATTAAAATTATAATTTGGAAGTAACCACCAAAAAGGAACCTAAACTTAACTATTACATTCCCAGACAGTGGAAGCTAAAATATTGACATTCACAAACCAGAGTAACCAAAATTCACTTATTTGAACCAAAATTAATTTAAAAAATAATAATTTAAAAAAAGAGGTAATTAATTAACCAAAGAAAACATAAGGTAAAACTACTTTGGCCTCCTAATTCCTATTAGAAGTAAATAGGAAGCATTTATGCAGCCATTAATGACACTAAGGTTGGTTAAAAAGTTTGCCTAAGTAAATAGGAAGCTGGAAGAGGCTAAGTTCCCTTCCCAACTCAATTTTTGTAATCAACAGTTTAAGCTTAGATTTGGAGATGTATAAAAGAAGGAAAACTATATCAAGAACTTCAAGATTAAATCAGAACTTGAACTCCCAATTGCTGTCCCAAATCCAAGCGATTGGTGGGAAATAAGATGTTAACTCAATGGGTACGGTAGAGTAGGTATCATTTTTATTAGTAGATATAATTTGATAGTGTCTACTAAAAATAGTGGTGGGAACGACTTTAGTACTTATTTTATTTCATCTAGCTTCTACTGATTTTAGTTGCAACAAAATCTATCTTTCCAAAAAAAATTCCAATTGAGTCTATAACTCTCAGAAGAAAAGGAAGAGTGTACCTGGTTAAGTGTGACAGGGTCTATTTGGGAATGATGTACAACCTATTTTAATGTGAAAGAAAGAAAGCAAGGACTTACAGGATAACAAGGCGAAGAGGGGGTTGCAGATTGCAGTGGAAGAAGACAGTTGTGGTGAGAACAAATTGCGAAGGCCTGATATATAGCAAATTTTCTTGAGGTGGTGATTTATTTTGAATAACATCGTGTTACTCCGCATGTTCCATTTAAAGGGAAGGATGCCACGTTTACTTACTGTGTGGCATTTTTTTACCATCTATTTACGGTAGGTAATGATTAGTGGGAAGACCAAATGTTTGCAAACTGGTGGCGTGACTATACTATGGAAAATATGTTGACAAGTTTGAAAAGGCCAATGTCAGCTTTACATAATAAGAAGTTTGAGCAGTGTTCCTCAAATTATTATTTTTCTTCATAACTTTATAGTATTATAATTTTTCCAAATGTGTTGAATTTTGTGTCCCCAATGATTTAAACGAGGCTAACTTTGAAAGGCTAAGGTAACAACTTATATGTTAAGTAGTGTAACAAGTAGAATCCTATTTTGTATTGTCCATTATTAAACAAATAAACTTCAACGGTGCAGTTTATTATAGTTACCTGTTATGATCATGTAAAAGTTAGAACAACAATAAAAATGCGCAAACAAGAATGCAAAAATAGAGTACACCGATTTATCATGGTTTGGCCAATAATGCCTACGTCCACACTGAGCAAGAGAATATGTTATTAATTCAGAAGACCATACAAGTTACAGCGAATACAATTAATAAAGAGCTCCAAAGGAGACTCTTGATAAATCAACAGAAGAAATCGAAGAGACAGAGTCTCTTGGAGGGAACGATGAAGGCCGTTGAGCTTCATATCCCCAACAATCTCCCACTTGAAGATCAACCACTGCTGTAACAAGCTATTCCCCTACTCTAATCCTTGCTATCACATGCTGGAAATGCCGAGAGAAGCTCGGCAAAACTCAAACTTCTCCCGTGTTACAACCTTTGTGAGGGCATTAGCTGGATTTACTTTTGTGTCAATCTTGATGACTTGAAGTTTTTCTTCTTCAACCATATGCTGAATGTAATGATAACGCAAGTCAATGTGCTTCGAGTGTCACTGAGATGTATGATGCTTGCTCATGAATATAGCACTACTACTGTCACAAAAAAGATTAAAATCTAATTGTTGCAAGCCCAATTCCTTATACAAAATCTTGCAACCATACCATCTCTTTTGCCCCCTCGGAGAGAGCCATGTATTCAGCTTCAGCAGATGATTGTGCGACTGAATGTTGCAATCTAGAACCCCAACTGATGGCTGCCCCAGCAAATGTGAAAGCATAACCTAAAGTGGATCTCTGCTTGTCTAAATCTCCACCAAGATCCAAATCTACGAATCCTTGCAATGCTGGCTTATCTATCCCAAAACATAAAGAGAAAGCAGAGGTGCCTTTAAGATACTAGAGAATCCATTTAACTGCTTCCCAATGAGGCTTGTCGGGATTACTCATAAACCGGCTAACTACTCCCACTGCATGAGCAATATCCGGGTGAGTAGAAATCATAGCATACATAATGCTGCCAACCGTTGAAGTATAAGGGATTCCCTTCATGAATTCTGTATCCTCATGTGTTGTGGGACACATTTTAGCATTCAAACAGAAATGAGATGCTAGAGGGACACAAACTGGTTTGGCTTCCAGCATGCCAAATCTGTCCAATACCTTCTCAATGTATTGCTTTTGAGATAACCAAAGTTTCCTCTTGGATCTATCCCGTGAAATGGTCATCCCAAGTATCCTCTTGGCTGCCCCCAAATATTTCATTGCAAATCTGCTTGCCAAATGCTTCTTCAGTTCACGAACAATCTTCATACTGGTTTCGGCAACTAGCATATCATCCACATATAGTAAAAGAATTATAAATTCACTTGTGGGAAACTGTTTATAATAAACACATGGATCAGCCTCTGAACATATGAACTTGTGCTCAATCATAAACTGATCAAATTTATTGTACCATTGCCTTGGGGCCTGCTTTAGTCCATACAAGCTTCTCTTCAATTTGCAATAAAGATGCTCCTTCCCTTTTTTCACAAAGCCTTCCGGCTACATCATATAAAGTTCTTCATCTACATTGCCATGTAGGAACGCAGTCTTGACATCCAATTGCTCCAGCTCAAGATCCCATGCAGCAACCAAGCCTAGAACGACTCTAATAGTAGTAATCTTGACTACCAAGGAGAAAATCTTATTGAAGTCGATGCCCTGTTGCTGTCCATATCCTTTGACCACTAATCTGGCCCTATAACGAACCTTGCTGCCATCTTCTTCCTTTAATTTATAAACCCATTTGTTCTTGAGAGCTTGTCTATTTGGTGGCAAAGTCACCAAATCCCAAGTCTGATTCATTGCCAATGAATCCATTTCCTCCCTCATGGCATCTTGCCATTTCTATGAATCTGAAGCTCTGCAAGCAGCTTTGTAATTTGTAGGCTCCAATTGATCGGACACTAGTAAGGACGGTTCCGCCTCCTCTGCAACCAATAACTCATAATCAGAGAACTTCACTGGAGGTTTTCTCTGTCGAGATGATCTTCTGAGTCCCTGATCAATTTTAGAATTTTGAGGATTACTATTTTCCTCATACCTATGGAGTGCAGTCGAATTTGAGTTATCATTGCCATTTTCCCCCAATTCTGCAGTGATCTCTAAATTGCTAATTGTAGGGGAGTTGAAATGATTATGACCCCCGATTTTAGGTGGAACGTGCTCGTATCTTTTTAATAGAGGGTATGCAGGCTCATTTTATCTCTGCATGTGGCTGCTCGAGACAGAAGCAACTCCTCTCATCATGTGCGACATGTTTATCAATGTGGGCTATGGGCTGTTGAATGCCTCCACAGTTGCTGCTGGTTGGACGACGGTTGAAGGAGGTAGAGCAGCTACTGTAGCTACTGCTGTATTGTCCCCGCATGGAGGAGAGACCCCCTCCATTCCTACTGCTCCATTCATGCGGGCAGAGGAATGAACCACAACAGCATCTGCTGCTTGACCAGTGCAAGAAGAATTGGAGATGCTTGGAAACACCACATTTGGTGTGTTGTTGTCATGCTCGTTTGGAATAGAGAATTGATGCTCCCTTCCACCAGTGCCATTTCTGATATCTCTATCACTTGAATTTGATGTCACAGTGACTAGTGAATATAAATTTTTAGGTGAAATGAACTGCTCACTACCACCATTTTGTGTCTTTGAGACATTATTTGTAAAAACAATTATGGGCACATATTCTTCCTCCAATATTGATTGTGATTGTTGTCCTGGAAATGTTTGCTCATGGAAGACAACATCTCTACTCCAAATGATTTTCTTCTCCTCTAGATCCCAAATACGAAACCGATATTGTTCTTCACCATAGCCCATGAAGATACCCCATTGTGATTTAAAATCCAACTTGGTTCTCTTTTCTTTTGGCACATGAACAAAAACTTCACACCCAAACACCCGGATGTGAGAATATGAAATTCTCTTTCCTGACCACTTCTCTAGAATGCCAAAGTCCAATCATGATGAAGGACTTTGATTAATGAGATACACTACTATGTTACACACCTCAGCCCAAAATTCCTTACTCAGGCCAGCATTAGAGAGCATACACCGAGCTCTCTCAAGAATTGTTCTATTCAACCTTTTCGTAGCTCCATTTTCTTGTGGAGTAAATGGAACAACCTTGATTTGATGGATACCATTATCCGCACAAAAAGAATGAAATTTTGAGGAGCAGAACTCTCCTCCATTATCACTTTTTAGACACTTAATCTTGTGTCCACTTTGATTTTCAACAAGGGCTTTAAAAACTTTAAATTTAGAGAAAATTCTGATTTCCTAGAGAGCATATAAATCCAAATTTTTCTTGTACAATCATCTAGAAAAGTAATGAAATAATTAGCCCCACCAAAGGAGGTTACTTCAATGGGTCCAAAGACATCCATGTGAACAAGCTCCAAGGGTGTGCCCTTCTTCTCACTATCGGTCTTCAAGAAGCTGACCCACCTCTGTTTGCCATAGAGACAATGTTCGCAGAATTCTATATCAATAGATTTCAGCCCCGGTAGTTGATCTCTTTTCAACATTATATCAAGTCCTTTCCGACTCATGTGCCCAATCCTTTGATGCCAAAGCTCCGAGTTGCTATCCACCACTGTCATAGCAACTCCCACTTCACTATTACTTTCTAGGATATATAAACTCCCAACTTTATCTCCTTTTGCAACTATCAAAGATCCCTTTATTATCTTCCATGTATCGAGATTGAAGAATGTATGGCAGCCTTGAGTATGAAGTTGAGAAATAGAAATCAGATTTCTCTTCAATTTTGGAACATGTCAAACATCCTTTAATAGCCATTTTCCTCCTCCATGTAATGGTAATAAAATATCACCCTTTCCAATAATGTCACAAGCATTATTGTCACCCAAGAAAACTCTCTAAATTTTCCTTTGTGATAATTTGTGAACAACTTTGTGCATGAGGAAGCATGAAAGGATGCCCTGGAATCAAGTACCCATAATTCTGAAATAGTATCACTTGCAGAAAGAACTAAAATCCTCGGTTCATCCTTCTCATAAGCGGTATTAGCTTGACTGTCCCACACCTTATCTTGTGCCCTTTTGTAAGCATGATAATTTTTCTTTGAGTGGCCTGGTTTGCCACAAAACCAGCAATCCCCTTTGCTTTCTTTCAAATATGTCCCTTTTGCAGACTTCGATCTTCCTCTATTGTTGGAGTTTCTACCTCTTTGATGGCTCCTTCCTCTATTGTCGATGCTTACTGCCGTTAAGGCTTCACCGGATGAGGGAACATCACTCTTTCTTCTCATGTCTTCACCGAGAAGAGTAGCTGCAACTTCATCAAAAACTAACTTTTTCTTGCCGGGAAGCGATGTGCTTATGGCTATTACAACTCCATCCCAACTGGCTGGAAGAGAACATAACAATAAGACAACTTTGTTTTCATCACTTGGTGGCA
The DNA here is from genome assembly GCA_027943335.1 of Chamaecyparis obtusa. Taxonomy (NCBI): domain Eukaryota; kingdom Viridiplantae; phylum Streptophyta; class Pinopsida; order Cupressales; family Cupressaceae; genus Chamaecyparis; species Chamaecyparis obtusa. The sequence goes on along the minus strand of BSBK01002122.1, from coordinate 1,180,459 downwards.
TGCCTACCAAATTCGCTTGACTGAGTAGAGTATTAAACTCATTGAGATGATTTGCCACATTACCACCATCCTTCATTTTGAGACTATAGAGTTTCTTCATGATGAAAACCTTGTTTGTAGCAGACGCCATTGCATAAGTAGTTTTCAGCTTGTCCCAAACTGCCTTTGTTGTTGTTTCTGTTGCAACATTAAATAGCACATTTTTGGACAGCAAAAGAAGAATTGTCGCTGTTGCCTTCCTGTCCATTGTTTCCCAATCCTCATCAGACATCATGTCTGGTTGCTTCCATTTCCCCTCAAAAGCAAGCGCCAGATCTTGCGTAATTAATAGTGACTCCATTTGCACCTTCCACAGGCCAAAATTTTTCCCTATACATTTCTGCACTTTGAGCTCCTCCATGATCCCAGAATTTCAACCCTGAATTCCGAACAACAATACCTTGCTCTGATACCAATTGTAAAAGTTAGAACAATAATAAAAATGTGCAAACAAGAATGCAAAAATAGAGTACACTGATTTATCGTTGTTCGGCCAATAATGCCTACGTCCACACTGAGCAGGAGAATATGTTATTAATTCAAAAGACCATAAAAGTTATAGTGAATACAATTAATAAAGAGCTCCAAAGGAGACTCTTGATAAATCAACAGAAGAAACCGAAGAGACAAAGTCTCTTGGAGGGAACGATGAAGGTTGTTGAGCTTCATATCCCCAACAGATTGCACTTGTGAGCGTGGAGGCGAATCCAAAATTGTATTTATTTCAGAGAGTATTTTGTGCATTCCCCTAGCACATTCTTAAACTATAAACTGCCCCTTAGATGCAACATTTCTTGGCATGTTCTCCCTTTCCACCGTGGCAGGCCCTCTCTGCACCATAATTATCTTTTAATGCAGGGCTTTCTCATATTTCTTCTGCACTCACACATACACCACCTATGATTTTTGGCATGTATCTCACAACATCCATGTTCTACATGTCAGAAGTGCTCCTTAAATGAGGGTTTCACATTTTTTTTTACCAGCAGAGATTCCCGATGTAAGACTGCCGGATTGTCTTAAATTCCCGACTGACATCTCCCTGGGAGTAAGCCTATTGGCTTAAATATAAAGTTGAGATTAAGTGATGCAAGGGCACCATGCTCTTTCAAATTTTTGGTTTTTCTTCTTGTTTAATTTTTCTTCTTGTTTACTTTCTTGGTTATTGCTGGATGTTCTTTATGTTCCATCACTTCTTAATTACTAGCTCTTGTCACCTTAGAACCTCTTGTCACTTGAGCAACAAAACTTGCTTCAAATGGGACGTAAATAGTTTGGCCATTATTCCTACCAATCTTGACAATGTTATTTGTCAATTTAGCTTTACATAGACTTTTGGACAGTTTTGGGTGTGGAACCAATAGTTCAAAGAGGAAGTTAGATGGTCGAGAGATGGAGGATTGACTGTCAAAAAAATGGAAGCATTTGCAAATAAGGGGTGTTGTGTGTCGAAGGGAATGGTCTGCTAGAGGATCGAGTTGTAGTTGACTATGGTGGAAGAATAAAGGCAATGTATATGTTAACAGAGAATTGATGTAAATGAAACAATATTCTGAATAAAATAGAGGATAGTCACTTTTGAATTCGTGTCATAATTCTTTGTCTATAATCTGAAGTTGAATTTCTTCCCGTCCTTATTTTGTTTGTGTGAATTGTCATTGAGAGTCTAAATTTGGTAAGTGAACAGTGCGTCTAGCCATCTTTTGGTATTAGAGACTACAAATTGAAAAGTGAATGAGAGTGTAGATAGTATGCCTCCAAGAAGGACTGGTAGAGGTGGAGCCCATGGAAGAGGCATAAGGAGGCATGTGGTACAAGGGCAGCTAATGGGCTACAAGCTTCTAAAAGGAAAATTTTTACATTATTTGTTTCATGTCAAATAAGGTCTTAAGGACCATTTTAAAATGTTTTATGATTAATCTACGTAATAGGAAATCATTTTGAGTCCATAAAGCAAAGTTGTCAACAAATTGCCAATGTTGGTATAAGAGGACAAAAATTACAAATATGCCTTCCATCACATTTATTGATGTAAAATGTTTGGTTGTCCTAATTTAAGGATGATTAGGTGATCTTAGGTCAGTTATAATTTATTTACAAATTTTTGAAGGGTGACACAAAAAAAAGTAAAAGTTGTCTCAAAATTGTTAAAGTTGTCATATGTAAAGAGTACAAAATTACACTAATGTAATCCCAACGGTTAAGGGAGTTTGAAAATTAGTTGTAATAGTTGGAAAAGGATTGTAAAATATTTACAATGTCATGTTTTATGGTTGAATCTAAGTGGTGGTGTTCAGATTGAAACTATTTTATATAAAGAAGATCAATAAAAATGAACACTTTCCAATTTTTTTCTAATTTCTTCTTGTTGCAGGGCTTGACCTGATGTTGTATGGGGTTTTGAAAATCTAACAAGAATTGGTAAGTTTAGAAATATGAATCATCTTTCCAATGAGACTATTTTCATGCAATTTGGTGAAGAATCAAGTGAGTTATTGAGGTTTTTCCATGACTAGGTCTGTAACCCGTGCGTACGAGGGTTTGTCTACAAATTTATTGATTTCTCTTGTTTCCATTGTTAAAAATTCTTGTAAATGGGATGGATTGAAATCTCAGTGAGTATAATTTCATATTATGTGACTTTTAGGAGTGTCCAAGGTTGATTTCAATTAAATTAGTGATGCCCCAGGCAGGTGCTTGTGTGTTTTTATATCTATTTGATAGTGTACCAGTCCAATTTTGAAGGGAATGTTCCAAAAGAATGCATTGTGATTTCAACATATATTAAATAACATCCAAATGGGTACTCAAAAAAGGCTTTTTATTGTGGATATAAGATTTGGTTTGAAAATTAAGTAAAAAATACTTCATTTGTTACTCTAAATTAGTCCTCATGATTAGATAACCAGTGAAGTTTAGAGGGGGTTATTCCAAAATAAATGTACTTGAAAATGAGATATATTTTTAAAAACTAAGTGGGAATATGAAAAGGTAAATATGTGTTCATTTTGGAGTGGCTATGAAAAGTTATGTTCCAAAAATTAGTTTTGGAGGGCTACTAGAATTTAGGATAGTTTATGTGGAAGACATACAAGTTGGCATAACCGGTGGTTTTGAGAGTTTCCAAAGGTATATAAATGATGTATCTGAATAGTATAAGTTATTTCAAAATTAGATAAAGTCTTGTGAACATTGAAGCCCTTATTTGGTGTTTATAGCCCATAAGACATAGTGTCCTAGTGAAGGGAAAGTATGAAGTTTATGAATTGCCATGGAGATCTTATAAGGTCTAGGAAAAGGAGAGACATTTTTGTTTGTGTGTTTGTGTTTGTGCAAGTTGGTTGCCAAAAGAATAGGTAGAGGAAAAGAGGAGAGACTTAGGTGAGGCAAGGACAAATTTGTGAAGGAATATCTGGATTTGTTGGAATGGTACATGCAGGGTAAGGGTTCAAAAAAGAAGAAACAAGGAAAGAAAAGAGAGGAAAGATAAAATAAGAAGAGGGAAGAGGACAAGGCAAAATGAGAAAGTTTTAAGCAAGAGTTACTGTTGAGCGTCATTTTTACACGAGACAACGGCTAGGAATTTATGTGAGCAAATTCCCCTCTTGGAAGACTGATGGGAATCAATCTCAAGTTTCCTTCTAGGTTGGGTTTCAACCGCTTGGATAGCTCAACTGAAGACAAATGTGAATCTGTTAACAAGGAGGCCTTTGCTGATTCGTATGTTAAGGAAGGCTGCAAAACAAACTTCAAAATACCACAATGTGTCTCTTTTTTTTGGATTTTTAGATTTTAGAATAAAAACAATGTTAATCTAATTAATCTACTATAACTGATTTGCAAAGGAAGTAAGAAGTAGGGTAACAAGAATTTGAAGGAAATTGCCGAAAAGAAATCTAATGGACATAAACCAACATCACACCACTTTGAGAATTAAAAGACCGAGAAGATGAGGAAACCCACAAAATAGAGATTAGAATAAATCACAATCTGCAGCTAGATGGATGCAATTATCAACGACAACGAATGCAGATGTATGATAAGCCAAAACTCATCGAATCACGAAGCTGCCATAGATGCGCACACACGTGAGACAAGCTTATCTTAAAAGAACCAAAAGAAATATCTTCTTGATAATTCATCACAACAAAGCAGTATAACATCAACAAACACCACACTAAGAATCACATATTTGAAACCACCACACAATCAATTGGCTCTTTGAAATAAATAAATGAGTAAAATCAAACATTCATAAATCTTGCAAAGATAGCAAAAATATCACACTATGATTGAAGCACCAACTGTATGTATTGTATTAATGATCAAATCGACCCTCATTACATTGTGTTATTACAATTTATAGAGCTGTGCTCTTATTTTCGCAGCTAGGGTTTAAGCTGCATGAAACTCGAAAATAAATTAGAACTACAAATTACATAAAGGAAACTACTTCTAAGAACAGGTTAAACTACCCTAGCACAAAATTAAACCTTGTGCATTACAAAAACTAGAACAAATCATGCATAAATCATCTCAAAATGAAGCTCGAACTTGTGCATGCTCTTCATATAACTTCGTGATCCTACCCTTAATCTCGATTGTAGCTCCTCCACATGGACTCAACTGAAAGAGATCCCAAAATCATGCAAAAAAGATCCCATAAAAGAGGTCCAGTTGACTGAAAAATCAAGTCTAAGATAACTGGAGTTAAACGATGGACGTGCCAAAAAACCACACAAATCCTGACAGTTGGTCCGAAAAAACCAAGCTCCAAAATTGACCAAGTGTTGAGTCCTCTTATCCCATATTTTGGAATTCAGATTTTTAGAGGCTGAAAGTTCTCTAGGGCCGAAAGACCGAAAAATAGGCTCTGCAAAAATGGCTAAGTACAAAAACTGCCTTTTCTCTACACAAAATTTGACTAAGTCCGAACTGGCTACTCATTGACTTGGAAGTATCTCTGGATGGGCTTTGTGAAACCTATCCACAATCTCTAGTACTTCTTCAAAGTCAACCATTTTGACCCCTTCAAGGAGTTCTTGTTTCCTATCTCGAAAGGCGGCCAAATCCTTTGCAAACCCTTGTATCTTCTCTTCTCGAGAGAACATTTTCTGAATTTCTTCCTTTTGATAGAACATCTGCTGGAGGTCCTCCTTTGTCTTAACCCATATGAATATACCTAGATACTGATTGATGATGGCGTTCATAGAATGCATTGTTTTGTCATCATCTGCATCATATAAATCTACATCCAATCTGTCAAAGAACTTATGTAACTCTTCTACAAGAATTAGACTGGTGTCCCTCCTTTTGTCCATCCTTTTAAGTACCTCTTCAAAAATAGTTGGAGCTCCTGTTATCTCTTGGATCCATTCCTCAAAGTTTTCCAACTCTGACCCTTCATATATCTTAACCAAAACTTGGAAGCACTGCTTCCTTATTACCACGAGGTCATCCAGTGCCTTTTGCCACTTCAAAATTTTCTCCTCTAAACCATCCTCTTCACTCATGATCTCCACTAAGGATGAGATTCCTTAAAGAATACCCCATAAAGGCCTCAAAATCTTCTTGAGAGCCACCTTAGAAAACTCCTCAAAATTGACTTTCCAATCCGCACAAGCGTATACAAAAGAATGCGGAATATCTGTATTTACTTCACCCCTTTTCTCGAAAATGGCTTGTAATGAGGCCTCAAATTTATTAGGTTCAATGGGACCTGCTATCTTGAGAATGAACTTTTTCATGGCCTCATTCTGCTCCATCAAGACTTTTATCTTTTCTTCATCTTTATCAATGAAGCCAACATCATGCTTTAATCCAAGGGTAGCTAGAGTTTTACTCCCCTCTCTGGTTGGTTCTCCCAAATCTACCTCCTCCAACACATAATCATCAGGAGTGACCTCAGCTGTACTGATGCTCATTGTAGGGACAACCACCTATGCCTTCCATCTACCACCTGATCTTGTGTGATGTATGATAGTGTCCTTGCTTGGGTGCTAGATGCAGTTTGATGGAATGCTCACCCTAGTGCTGCCATATCTATCTCATCATTTGTGTATACCCTAGTCCTTGGCTGGATTTCCTTTGTAAACTAAGTGGGCTTTGAGAAGGCATTCAAGGGTTCATATGGAGCTGCAAGAGTTGAGGTAATCATTGGGTGTTCTATCTACATTTCCTCATGAATCTCCTCTCCTTATCCTTCTATCTCTTGTTCCCCCATCACATTCAACTCCTCCTTATGTGTTTGTCTCTCTTCATTGGTTTTCTCTTCTTCCTCATCCAGTGGCTCTTCTGTATTCAATGGCTCTTCTTTATTAGCAGGCTCCTCCAATCCATTGTGTTCTTCTTCCATCTCCTCACTAGCTACTTCTGTTTCTTTATCAGGCTCTTGAGGATTTTGAATGACTGCTTCCTTAAGAACTGGTGGTGGCATGTGAACTTGGGGAGGAATATTTAGTGTGAGAGGAGTAGGAGACACTAGGGGAGTGGTTGAAGGCATTAGTGGAGGTGGTAGAGTTGGCAACAGAGTGGTATGAAATGGAGGTGGAAGTGGAGTTGTTGGTGGTGTTTGATGTGGAGGCGGGAGTAGAGTTTGATGCATAGGTGGAGGTGGAGGTGGAACTATGTGTGAAACCAAGGGGACTTGTGCAACTACATCTTCTTTAGAAGTGACACCAATGGAAGAGTTCCTTCCTATCTCCATTGTTTCCTTTTGCACTTCAGCTGTCTCTTCCACAACTTGCTTTTGGGATTTTTGTGGAGTTTCCTCTCTCACCTTGTCACGGGGACTAGTAAATTATATGGGGAAAGAACCAAAAGACACTGACTATCCTATAGTTGGAGCCTCTTTCTTAGACTCCTGGAAACCATGAAGTCCCTCGAAAGTGGAGATATCAAACTCATTATCACCCAAAGCATAAAGATTTATCGGTTCTCCTTGGGTTGCCCCTTTGACATCTTCCTGATCATCTTCCATTATTCTTTTGTTCTTCATGGATCCTGCGGACTGGGTTCTTCTACTAAGAGATATTTGATCCATATCATCCTCATCATCCTCTAAGAGGGTGTCCATCTAAGTAGGTGTTGAGCCTTTCTTTCTTTTGTACACATTCCCTTTGATTACGCTAGGCGGCTTAGGTCCTATTACCTTGAATCTTGGGGTTTTCTTCATTGCACATGGGGACTTGTGACCACTGGAAGGTGCATTTGGAGGTGCTATGCTCCCTGTCATTCTAGTTTTAGTTTTCTTAGAATGAGTAGCCAAGCCATATGCTATTAGGTGCTCATGCCTATAAATAGTTTTTGGTTTTAAGGGTGCAGTCTCTTTGAATTGTGGCTTCAGTACTTTCTCACCCTTCTTATTCTTCTCTTTGGAAGGCTGCTCTGGTAGCCATTTCATAGGCACAAGTTCCATAGGGAGCCAATGAGTGATGCATGATTTTGTGACTTTAATGACATGCCTAGCCTTGAAATCAATATCATCATTTTCATCTCTGTCCACCACTGCATTTAGGATGGCCCTAGTATACACTTTGTCCAAATTGTAGATAGGATCTAAGACATCCTCATAATTATTAGCTTTCAGCTTTGGAGGGATTTTCAATGATAGAGTGGCCTGTGCTAGCTCCAAACTCATCCAAAAATAGTCACAGATCTTGACCTCATAGTCATCTACACAGTTCATCCAATGATCTTCAATGTGGGGCTCATGTATATAATGCCTTCCCATTATATGACTGTATGTACTGATTGGATCAAAATGGGCTCTTATGAGGTTGTACGTAGGCAAAGAGAATTCATCCCATTCGAGAGTTAGAGACTTTCATATCTTCATATCAGGTACATAATGGGGCCCTATGGAAATTAGGAAATCCCAACAGTGTTTCTTCTTATGCCGGATGTGCTCATGGGCATCAGACAATTGTCTCGCTATCTCCAAAAAAACAAGTCTATCAAAAGGATACCTGGGTAGCTTCTTAGGGGCCAGGGTACACCCTGCCACCTGGATGTATGTGAAGGTTCTGAACTAAATGTAAAATTCCCCAAGGGCCTTGACTTTTGACTATACAAAAATCCAGGTTGATGTGGGTGTAGAACTCCTTCCTAACCAGCCGTGGGTACATTGTGAATGGCCATGTATGTAGTTCTCCCATGACCCCAACCTTTGTTAACCCTGGGTACACTGCCCTAGCAGCTAATAGATATACAACATAAGATGTCATGTAGAAATGTGGGTCTATTTTTACTCTAACCAGCTGCTCATCCAAATTATCACTAAGGATAGTGGCCCAATCGAACCTTGTCTGCCGATCCCTTATATTTTGTATGAGGATGATCATCCATGGTTCCAAATGACTAGACTTCAACAACCCATACACCAAAATGATCATGGTGATGGCTGCTTGGATATCTTCCTTCATGTAGCCTCTCCGCATGCCTATCTAGTCCAACTTGTTCTTGGGCATAGGCTGCATAAGGTATTCATTGTTCACTATGCCATGAGCTCGTGAAACATCTTTGTTGTAGAATTCCATTCCCTTGTTGATGTGAAAGTTGTAAAACTTATCGACCCCTTTTGGCAAGTAGAAGACGTCTTCAATATTATCTAGCCTTAGATCCAGGACCACTTCACCCATGATGTTCTTTACCATTCTTTCATCAGGTACATAGTGACTTGCCAAAGTGTTTATCAATTCCAAAGACAAGATGGAGACTGGATGCGCTACTACATTCACCAAAGAACAATGCACTAATAAAGTGCAGTCCTCAGACCTCCCTTTTGGTCGGGCACATTTGACCAAGTAGTGATTCCAACTAAGGTTGCCAATGTGAGTGTTTGTAATCTCTGTGTGCAAGTTGCTAAATTTGGATGGTGGGTGATATCCCTTGAACTGGTACTTCATTGTTGGTGACATAACCTTCTCTACCATTTTTGGAAAAAGCAAAAGACCTGAATTAGTGGACATAAAACTGCAGAAAAGAGAGGAACATCTCAAAAAAAAGAGCATTTTGATAGATTAAGCTTGAAAAAGCTTGAAAAGAAATTTTCAGCCTTTTGGACCTTCGGTGGTACAAGACCTTCAAAAGGCTGAAAGGGTCAAAAGAGCGAAAAGAGGCTATCGAGCTGAAAATTGGTCCCCTTTTCAGTCTTCAGTGAATCAAATGTGGAAAATTTACGAAGGTCTCAACCTCCAAAATGTTGACAGACAGCCTTGGTGCTTGAACTTTGGAAAGTTTTTGGTCCTTCTGGTTTCGGTGAATAAAATGATGGAAAGTTTTAGGGTGCAAAAACACCGAAACATCGAAAGCCTTGGAATAAATCAAATTCCCTCTAGAGAAGGCCATCAGTTTCAGACCATGAACATCTAAAACTCTGATGGCTGAAAGTGCCAAAGCGAGGGTTTGTGTCAAGAATAAAAAACAAGTCTGACCACAAGTTCAACTAGGAACTTGGGGCGAGGGGATTAGAGGGGAAAACCTCATGACCCCTAAGGTGAGACCAGATAGACCAAAACACCTAACCCTAGCAAGAACTTGAAAATCATAACTAGACAAACACAAAAAGGAACCCTAGCCTAATGATCGAAAACAACAAACGAACGATAAAAAAAAGAGAGGGAGAGAGGAAACTGACCTCAAAGAAGCTGGAAGACAAAACCAAAGAAGCAAGATTGAAGCAAAAAAATGGAAGAAAGGTGCGATGAGAGCTCTGGAAGAAAAAAACTATGCAGTGAACAAGTGAGGGAATAAACCCCCTTTCGCACCTTATATAGGAAAATCAGCGGGTGATGTTAGCCCTCGTTGATCAACCTTTTAGCCTTTTGGGGGTCTCGGACCTTCGAAAGGCTGAAATGTCGAAAGGCCGACTCCTGAATTTTAGGGAGTTGGACCTCCTAACTTTTTGGATGTTCAAAAAGTCTGAATCCTTGAGTGCTTTCAAAAAACCTAAGGCCCAACAACTCCTTCATGCCTTCAGACACTCCGAAAGTGTGAAAGTGTGACATGGTGAAAAAACTAAGAAAAAACCTAGACCTAAAGAACAAAACTGATAGACAGACATGAAACCAAGGGACAAGCCAAAAAAGAAGGCAGGGGGAGGGGGGGCTGAAGCCAAAAGGGAAGAAGGGGAGCATGGTTATGGGACCACAAAAAATAGCCCCAACAAAAGAAAGGGAAACAACCTGAATTTCCCAGAGCCATTCCACCTTGAAACAACCCTGTCATATGGTGAACCAAACACAAATCCTTCAGCCAAAATGATCATCTTAATGTCATCATGATTGAGGAATCATAACATCTTTATCCAGTGTGTGTTTATGTGCATTCAAATTTCCCAGGAATCCCTCACCTTAGGCTTCTGCTGATTATCTACCAACCGTCGTCAAATCACTGCCCACCAGTCTGAATTCAGCCTAGAGTCAATTTAACCTTTCTTTACTGCATATGAGATTTATTTTAAGTTTTAAACTTTTTTAGAGGGCTCTTAGACTTGACATTTGTTAACTTGAAACTTGAATTTCTTTGAGCCACAATGTTTTGAATGATTTGCTCCTTGTTCGGTTCAACATCTGTTACTTTGGTTTTTCTTTTGACTTTTATCAAGTATTATTTCTTTGCTCCCTCTTTCTATTTTCTTTTAAAAAAATAAAATTGGGGCAGCGCTTAGACTGTGCTACCCTAGCTTGGAGCTTTCTTTGTTATCAATCTCATCTTTATGTGTTCCTCCTTTTTACTTTCTTGCTTTTTTTTTAGTTTGTGTTCCAGTTAGGATAGGGTTCTGACTCCTAACCTCCTCCGTGACCATGGGCATTTTTCTGACTCTAACTAGAATCCTATCATGAGAGGCTTGTGACCCAAGATCTCTTTTAAATGTGTTTTAGTGTTGAGGATGGTTGGTTTTGATGAACCCTTTTGAGAAGTCTGAAAAGAAAATGTCTTACTTTCGATCTCTGTATCTGGCTTGCTATAAGACAAAACTACATCTAAGGGTTTGGAAAAGGAAAACCTTTATCTCTTTTCTCGACTACCTAGTCTAGATCACTAAACTTGAGAAGTATCCATCCCTACAAACAAAGATCCAACAAAAAGATGCAGACAAAAAGACCCAAAAGAAAAGACTCTAAAATACAAAAATGTACAAAAATATGCAAAGGCCTGTCAAGACCCAAAGTAGTGCTTAAGAAACTAGTCATTGACTGGCAATGGGACCAATTCTCCATCAAGAGAACTAATCCAAAAAGTATTCTCTCCCAAGATCTCTGCAATCTAGAAAGGGCCTATCCACAAATGTTGAAATTTAGTGTGGCTGCCCGGTTTTTCTTTTGCATTATCCCACATTAGAACTAGATCAAAAATCCTAAAGGCCTTTATTGTTTCTCTTTTGTCAAACCAACCCTTGACAACAGCTTGATGTTTGGCCACATGCTCCAAAGCCATGGTTCTTTTCTCCTCAAGATCCAGTAATTTCATGAGGCGGATCTACACCCAATCCTCACCCTTGATGTATTGATCCATAAATCTTAGAATTGGTATTTTTAGGTTCATTTGAAAAATAGGTTGTAGATCGTAGACCATTTGGTAGGGAGAGGTCCCCAAGGAATTCTTGATTCTCATGCGATCCATCCATAGAGAATATTTCAATTGAGTGTGCTAATCTCTGGGATTATCATCCAAGAGGTGTCTGATTACCGTGGTTAAGTTCTTGTTGGTCGATTCTGAAACTCCATTCCCTTGCGGGTAGTAATTGGATGAGAATTTGAGAATTACTTGGTTCTCAAAGGCCCATTGAATGAGAGATGCAAAAGAGAAATAAGGGGCATTGTCACACACCAAAAAGAAATGCATACCAAACCTCGTGATGATGAACTCTTCTAGGAACTTGGTTATCACCTTAGTAGTACAGTTTTTCAAAACTTGCACTTTTATCCAGTGTGTATAGTAATTAGTTGTGGCCAAGATGTATCGATGCCCTACAGATGATGGAGGATTAATCATTCCCACAAAATCTAGCCCCCAATAGGTGAATGGATGCACCTCATAAATTGGTTGTAGGGGCATCGTCGGATGTCTCTCATGAATGGCGCTGGTCTGGAAAACATGACAAGAGCACACATGCTCATGAGTGTCTTTGAACAAAGTCAACCAATAATAGCCAGATCTCAGTATTTGATGGGCTATGGATTCTACTATTCTATGCCTAGTACCATATTTATCATGAAATTCTATGAGAACCTACTCAGCTTCTGTTTGATCTAAACAACGTAAGTAGAGGCCATCGTAATTGCGCTTGTATAGCTTACCATTTTTCAACATGTATGAACTACTTTTATTCTTTAGTGCTCTCCTCTATGAACTGTTCAATCTCTCCGGGCAACAATTTTGCAACAAATAGTAAACTATGTCTTGATAGGTCAAATATCAGTGACTACTCCTTCATTGGTGTACAATTGACACACCAAGCCCTTCTTTGTTTCTGCCATCATCTTGGTAAGACCTTGACCTCTCACTAATTTCATGAGTTGGATCTTGATGTCTAATTCTTTTAATATAGCCATCCACTTCCCTCTTCATTCTCCCAATTCATTTTGCATTAGCAAGGATTTGACTGCTGGATCTAGAACAATGGCAATGACTTTACTTTGGAGGATGTAGTGTCTGAATTTCTTGATGGCCTTGACCAAGGCAAAATATTGTTTGTCAAGATTTGGGTACTGGAGTTTCACATTATTCATAGGATAGCTTATGAAAGCTATCGATTGTTCATCTTCTCCTTCCTTCTTCTGTGTGAGGATCCCTACACATGAGTGTTCTGATTCAAAGGAATAAACCTTAAATGGTAGAAGATAATCGGGGCTGACCAGAACTGGAGCAGTGCCAATGGATGTCTTGATTTCTTCAAAGGATTTTTTGGCTAGAGTACTCCACTCTATCTTAGCATCTTTCTTTAACATATCATTCAATGGATGCATTATCTCTGCAAGTCCACTAATGAACTTTTTGATGAAGTTGATTTTCCCAAAGAAAGAATTCAAATCCTTGCTATTTGGGGGAACCAATTTGAGAATAGCCTCAACCCTCTCAAGGTCAATTGAGATGCCCATCTTGGATATGATGTGCCTGAGAAGTGTTCCTTAGGTTACCCCAAAGACAAACTTCTTAGGATTTAGTGAGATTCCATAACGTCAACACCTTTTCAGGACCTTTCGTAGATCTTTAATGTGGTCCATATGGTTCCTGTAGAAAATTGTGAGATTGTCCATATAGATGACAATGCATTTGCTGACCAGGCCTTTGAATGCCTCATCCATAGCTTGTTGGAGAGTGGCTCCCACATTGATCAAACCAAATGGTATATGACGATAGGAAAATGTCCCCCACTTCGTTGGTGAAAGATGTCTTCATGTGATCCTTTTATTTTACCATGACCTGGTTATACCCGGATTAACCATCTAGGAAAGACACCATTTGGGAACCATTAACCACCTGCAGTACTTTGTCAAGGGACAACAAAGGGTAATTGTCCTTTTGGGAAGACCTATTTAGATTTTAGAAATCTACACAAAGCCACACCTCTCCACTTTTCTTTCTCATCGAGATGAGGTTTTCTACCCAAGTTGAATGTCAGATAGGGAAAATAATTTTGGCATCAAAAAACATTTGTACCTCCTTTTGGATCACTAGTTCGATCATAGGGTTCACCGGCCTTTGTCTTTGGTGAAAGGGCTTAGCATTTAGGTTCAAAGGGATGTTGTGCACAATAACATTGGGATCATACATTTTCAAGTCTTCATAACTCTAGGCTATGACATCTTTGTATTCCATGAGCAATTCTACCATCTATTTCTTTTCTTCAGCTGTGCTGACCTTCCCAATATGAACTTCTCTGGGTTCAAGCTATGTACCCAAGTTGTAGAGCTTGCAATCATCACCTCCTACTATGGGCATCTTTTCTCTTTCCTAAGCATGTTCATCTTTATCAAAAATCCTTTCCAAGGCTGCCATTCCTTTCAGAATGGAGTTAGTCTTCAAATTTAAGATCCCTAAGTCATATGATTCTTCCATTTCATCTTCTTCATCATTGATGCTTTGCTTGTCAAAGATTCCAACATTCATAATAAATTCTAATATCCGTTGATCATCTTGGAATACATGGAAGTTTTTAATATTATCCGAGACAATTGACACAACCACCAATTCCATGGAGAATTTCTTCAATTTAGATTTTTCCAGTGGTTGTAAAGAGCTTTTCGATACTGCCAAAGCATCAACAATAGTATTCCTTCTTCTTGAGATGCTTCAAATGTTAAAAGCTTCGAAATCATCAATTAGGTCCCGAACGCGCTTGCAGTAGGAAGCCAATCACTTGTCAGTGCATGAATACTGGTTCTGGATCTGTCGGACTATCAACTGTGAGTCACCTTCTATGACTATTACTTTCACCTTCTTCTCATGTGCCACGAGAAGACCCTGGACTAGAGCCTTGTACTCGGCAACGTTGTTGGTGCACTAGAATTATAGCCGATAGGAAGCATAGTATGAACCACCACGAGGGTTGACCAATTCAATCCCAACTCCTACTCCTTGTTTACACTTAGAGCTGTTGAACCAAAGTTTCCAAATAGGGTGATTCTTATGGGAAGGTGATTTGACTTGGACTTTTGAAGTCACCTTGGGAAAATGTGCACTAACCTGGGGTCCAATGGGGGTTTTGGGTGGTGATAGGTCTTCTATACATGGGGCCTCCAAGTTCTCTTCATCCAAGTATTCTCTTTTGGAAAGGGGAACCCATTTCATCTTTTTTTTTTCTTTCGCATAGCACCAGACTTCGTGGCATGGATGTAGACAACCATCATCAGAAGAGCTCCATTCCTCTTATATAAAATCTTTAGTTGTGGAACCTGAGGTTACTTGCAAAGAGGAGATCCATCCTCACTTGAATGTGCCATCATGTCCTTTATAAGCTCATAGGTGCAAGACATTTGGCTCTTTACTTGGACCACCACATCTTGGCAATCTTGGCACACAAAATCTGAGTGATTTGTTTGGTGGAGGTGACAATACCCTAGTAACATTAATATGTTTGGGTTGACATCTTGGCCAAGATGCCTCATATTTTTCATCATACCCCCTATGAATTCTGTGAGAGTCTCCTCAAGAATTTGAGTATTCACCAACCCTTGCACCGAGCTATCATTTGAGTTGTCTTCTTCTTTGAGGTGGAATGTGAAAGCCTTATCAAACCGATACACCCCCAGGTTAGCTTGTGAGAACAAGACTTCATTTGGGGCATTGTACTTGGTTATCATTTGTTTGAGTTTGGGCTCTGTATCAATCTTTATTTGGTTGTTAAGCCCTTTCCATGGTAGCCAAAGTTGTGTAAAGTCTGTGGAGAACCAACCCCTCAGTGATCGGGTCTACTCTCTGCTAAGTAACATGACATATGTCTCCAGAATGTCCACCACATGTATGTTAATGCGATCTTGGATTCTGGGGTTAGCAGTCAACTATATGCATGTATCCTTTAAGACCCCTATGACTTTGACCTCTATTTTGTCAATTGAATCACAACCCAGTTGGTTAGTTGAGGACTCATCCCCAACTTATGGCATATGGATAATGACATGACATTATAGGAAGCTCCTAAATCGATCAAACAATTATGAAAGTTTTTTCCAAATATCTTGAGGCTAAGCAAGAATGGGGGTACCTCCACCCCATCTTTGAACATAGTCAGCATCACCTCAGCCACATTTACATTGGATGCATTTCTAGTGTTATTGCTGGACGAGGCCGATTTGGAATGATCCAGTGAATTCAAGAAGGCTTCTCTTTGAGAAGGACAACTTTGTAGCATGTTGTACATTGACATATTAGTTATAACTTTCTTCAGTTCCTCTATTGCACTGTACTTTTCATTGGCCCAGACTAGATTCTTTAGCAGAGTGGGCTGATATTGTATTGCCAGAGCGACAGTGGCACCGAGACCTCTTGGGGGCATAGGATTATTGCTAGCCCATGGATCTGGTGGAGTGGGCTACATTCCTGGGGGAATGTCATCAATCAAAGGTTCTCTTCTACTCCTTAAGTTATAGGTGTTTCTATTGTTATTCTGAAAGGCATGTACCTCAGAGTACTCTGACTAAATTTCTTGGTTGAAAGGGAAGACAAATTCTTCCTCCACTGTGTTATCAATAGGATTTCCACCTATACTCAGATCGTATGAATCAAAGACCATGGCACTGAAGTGGGTCTGAGAATTTTCAAGATCTTGGGCTTGTTGGTTGTCAAACTACCCCCTATACTCATTGTTTGATTAGTGGGTATTGGGAACTTGGGTGAAATTGACCTCAGATGAGTTGGAGACATTAGCATTGTTAGAGGGTATACTACCATTATTTGGATGTGTGTTCCATGTTCTATTCATTCTTTTCTGACCAAACTATTTATCTTGAGGAGCGTTCCCATAATCTCCACCATTGTTATTATTGTTGTTATTGTAATTGCGATAGTTGCAGTTTTGGTTTTGGGAGTACATGTTTGGGGCAACAGCTGAGCATTGGTAGTTTCCTTGGTTCTGAGGTGGGTTAAGCTTCATCTTGGTGATCTCTCTTGTCAATTGGGACAATTTCTTTTTCATGGCATCCAACTTTTTCACTAGAGCATGGTCTGGTTCATTTGTGACATCAGCCTTTTGTTCACATAGAGCTGCCTTGTGCACATCATATTTGGGGTAAGTGATGGTGAGTGGTGGGGAAACAACATATGGAGCTAGGATTGGATTGAGCCTTGGGGTGTGTTGCACCAGGAATTAATTATTTGCTGTGAATGAACCAGTCATAAAAACATTCCCTAATGCTGATGGGACACCATAATTTCCACCTACATGTGGATCCATTTGTTGGGTAAATGTGATAGCCTTGTTACACACCTTTTCTAGGGTGTCTATGTTGCCTAGGGGTAGCCTTTTGAATAATATAGATATTAGTGGATCTAAGGCACATAGGTAAACTTGTATAGTAGCCCCAACTTGTATGGTATAAGGGGCTTCTAGCTTCTAATGCATTTTATGGAAACAGTGATTGAACATGGAAATTGGTTCATTGTGATCTTTTCTCACTGATATGAACTGGTGGTGAAGATTGCCCAGATCCACATATAGCTTGAATTGATTTAGGAACTTGGTCTCAAATTCCCCCCATGTGGTGATGGATCCTCATGGAAAATTTAGATACTAGTTGTATGAAAATTCCCCTAATGTGTAGGGGAAAAGGTGACACATGACATCTTGGTGAGAAATCTCCTTCCAATTGCACAATTCTTTGAATGCATGGACGTGTTCTTCCGATGTCTTGGATTCTCCATAGATGAAACATGGACAAAATCTCTTAGGGTTCTTGGGTAGCTTGTGAAGCTGTCCCTGTATGTCCAATGGAGAGCTTTGAGCATTTTCCAAAAATGCCATTGGAGCTGGTGGTAGAACAACAGTAGGTGGGACAATAATGTGCAAAAATAGAGGAAGATTAGGATGATGCGAAGTATGCCCTTTGACCTTTGTTCTATTGCTACGAGGTCTACAAGCTTCTCTAAGTTCAAGGAATTCCTCCTTGTTTTGTAAAGATATGAGGACTCATACAAACCTTTCAGGAGAAAATGATCCAATATTCTGGGGTCTTCCTTTCTTTGGCCTTCCTTCTAGCGCCACTTCTATTGAGCGTCATTTTTACAAGAGACAATGACTAGGAATTTATGCAAGAAAATTCCCCTCTTGGAAGACTGATGGGAATCCATCTCAAGGTTCCTTCTGGGTTGGGTTTCAACCGCTTGGATAGCTCAACTGAAGACAAATGTGAATCTGTTAACAAGGAGGCCTTTGCTGGTTCCTATCTTAAGGAAGGCTACAAAACAAACTTCAACATACCACAATGTGTCTCTTTTTTTTGGATTTTTAGATTTTAGAATAAAAGCAATGTTAATCTAATTAATCTACTATAACTGATTTGCAAAGGAAGTAAGAAGTAGGGTAACAAGAATTTGAAGGAAATTGCTGAAAATAAATCTAATGGACATAAACCAACATCACACCACTTTGTGAATTAAAAGACCAAGAAGATGAGGAAACCCATAAAATAGAGATCAAAATAAATCACAATCTGCAGCTAGATGGATGCAATCATCAATAGAAACAAATGCAGACATATGATAAGCTAAAACTTATCAAATCATGAAGCCATCACAGATGTGCACAAACGTGAGACAAGTTCATCTTAAAAGCACCAAAAGAAAGATCTTCTCAATAATTCATCACAACAAAGAAGTATAACATCAACAAACACCGCACTAAGAATCATAGATTTGAAACCACCACACAATTAATTGGCTCTTTGAAATAAATAAATGAGCAAAATCACACATTCATAAATCTCACAAAGATAGCAGAAATATCACACTATGAATGAAGCACCAACTATATGTATTGTATTAGTGATAAAATTGACCCTCATTACATTGGGTTATTACAATTTATAGAGTTGTGCTCTTATTTTCATAGCTAGGGTTTTGACTGCATGAAACTCAAAAATAAATATGAACTACAAATTACATAAAGGAAACTAGTTCTAAGAATAGGTTAAACTACCCTAGCACATAATTAAACCTCGTGCATTACAAAAACTAGAACAAATCATGCATAAATCATCTCAAAATGAAGCTAGAACTCATGCATGCTCTTCATATAACTTTGTCATCCTACCCTTAATCCTTGGTTGTAGCTCCTCCACCTAGACTCAACTGAAAGAGATCCCAAAATCATGCAAAAATGATCCCATAAAAGAGGTCCAATTGACTAAAAAATCAAGTCTAAGATAACTGGAGTTAAACGATGGACGTGCCAAAAAAACACATAAATCCCAACAGTTGGTCTGAAAAAATGAAGCTCCAAAATTGACCAAGTGTTGAGTCCTCTTATCCCATATTTTGAACTTTGGACTTTTGGAGGCCGAAAGGATGAAAAATAGGCTCTGCAAAAATTGCTAAGTACAAAACTGCCTTTTCTCTGCACAAAATTTGACTAAGTCCAGACTGGCTGCTCACTGACTTGGAAGTATCTCTCAATGGGCTTTATGGAACCTATTCGCAATCTCTAGTACTTCTTCAAAGTCAACCATTTTGACCCCTTCAAGGATTTCTTGTTGCCTATTTCGGAAGGCAACCAACTCCTTTCCAAACCCCTGTATCTCCTCTTCTTGAGAGAACATTTTCTGAATTTCTTCCTTTTGATAGAACATCTGCTGGAGGTCCTCCTTTGTCTTAACCCCTCTGAATATACCTAGATACTGATTGATGATGGTGTTCATAGAATGCATTGTTTTGTCATCATCTTCATCATATAAATCTAAGTTTAATCTATCAAAGAACTTATGTAACTCTTCTACAAGAAGTAGACTGTCGTCCCTCCTTTTGTCCATCCTTTTAAGTACCTCTTCAAAAATAGTTAGATCTCCTATTATCTCCTGGATTCATTCCTCAAAATTTTCCAACTTTGACCCTTCATATATTTTAACAAAAACTTGGAAGCACTGCTTCCTTATTACCACGAGGTCCTCCAGTGCCTTTTGCCACTTCAGGATTTTCTTCTCTAAACCATCCTCTTCACTCATGATCTCCACTAAGGATGAGATTCCTTGAAGAATACCTTGTAAAGGCCACAAAATCTTCTTGAGAGCCACCTTAGAAAACTCCTCAAAATTGACTTTCCAATCCGCACAAGCCTGTACAAAAGAATGAGGAATATCTATATTTACTTCACCCCTTTTCTCCAAAATGGCCTGTAATGAGGCCTCAAAGTTATTAGGTTCAATTGGACTCACTGTCTTGAGAATGATTTTTTTCATGGCCTTGTTCTGCTCCATCAAGACTTTTATCTTTTCCTCATCTTTATCCATGAAGCCAACAACATCCTTTAATCCAAGGGTAGCTAGAGTTTTACTCCCCTCTCTGGTTGGTTCTCCCAAATCTACCTCATCCAACATGTAATCATCAGGAGTGACCTCAGCTGTACTGATGCTCATTGTAGGCACAACCACCTATACCTTCCATCTACCCACCTGATCTTTTGTGACATATGATAGTGTCCTTGCTCATGTGCTAGATGTAGTTTGATGGAATGCTCACCCCAGTGCTGCCATATCTGTCTCATCATCTATGTATACCTTGGTCCTTGGATGGATTTCCTTTGTAAACCAAGTGGGCTTTGAGAAGGCATTCAAGGGTTCCTATGGAGTTGCAAGAGTTGAGGTAATCATTGGGTGTTCTATCTGTATTTCTTCATGACTCTCCTCTCCTTATCCTTTTGTCTCTTGTTCCCCCATCACATTCAACTCCTCCTTATGTGTTTGTCTCTCTTCATTGGTTTTCTCTTCTTCCTCATCCCATGGATCTTTTGTATTCAGTGGCTCTTTTGTATTTAGTGGCTCTTCTTTATCAAAAAGCTCCTCTGATCCATTGTGTTCTTCTTGCATATCCTCACTAGCTACTTTTGTTTCTTTCTCAAGCTCTTGAGGACTTTGAGCTACTGCTTCCTCAGGAACTGGTGGTGGCATGTGAACTTGGGGAGGAATATTTAATGCAGGAGGAGTAGGAGACACTGGGGGAGTGGTTGAAAGCATTAGTGGAGGTGGCAGAGTTGGCAATGAAGTGGTATGAAATGGAGGTGGAAGCAGAGTTGTTGGTGGCGTTTGATGCAGAGGTGGGAGCAGATTTTGATGCATAGGTGGAGGTGGAGGTGGAACTATGTGTGAAACCAAGGGGACTTGTGTAGCTACATCTTCTTCAAAAGTGACACCAATGGAAGAGTCCCTTCCTGTCTCCGTTGTTTCCTTTTGCACTTTAGCTGTCTCTTCCACAACTTGCTCTTGGGATTTTTGTGGAGTTTCCTCTCTCACATTGTCATGGGGACTAGTGAATTGTGTGGGGAAAGAACCAAAAGAAACCTATTGTCCTATGGCTAGAGCCTCTTGCTCAGACTCTTGGAAACCATGAATTCCCTTGAAAATGGAGATATCAAACTCATCGTCACCCAAAGTATCAAGATTTGTTGGTTCTCCTTGTGTTTCCCCTTCGACATCTTCCTAATCATCTTCCATTATTATTCTCTTCTTTATGATTCCTATGGACCAGGTTCTTCTACTGAGAGGTATTTGATCCATATTATCCTCATCATCCTCTAAGAAGGTGTCCCTCTGAGTAGGCATTGAGCCTTTCTTTCTTTTGTACACATTGCCTTTGATTACGCTAGCCAGCTTGGGTTCTATTACCTTAAATCTTGGGGTTTTCTTCATTGCACCTGGGGACTCATGACCACTAGAAGAAGGCACATCTGGAGGTGCTATGTTCCCTATCATTATAGTTTTAGTTTTCTTAGAATGAATAGTTGAGCCATATGTTGTCAGGCGCTCATGCCTATAAACCATTTCTAGTTTTAAGGGTGCAACCTCTTTGAATTGTGACTTCAGTACTTTCTCACCCTTCTTCTTCTTCTCTTTGGAAGTCTGCTCTGGTAGCTATTTCATAGGCATAGGTTACATAGGGAATAGATGAGCGATCCATGCTTTTGTGACTTTAATGATGTGCCTAGCCTTGAAATCAATATCATCATTTTCATCACTATCCACCTCTTCATTCAGGATGGCCCTAGTAGAAACTTTGTCCAAATTGTAGATAGGATCTAAGACATCCTCAGAATCAACAACTTTCACCTTTGGAGGGATTTTCAATGATAGAGCAGCCTGTGCAAGCTCAAAACTCATTTGACAATAGTCACAGATCCTAACCTTGTAGTCATCTACATAGTTCTTCCAATGATCTTCAATGTGGGGCTCATGTATATAATGCCTTCCCATTATAGGACTATATGTTCCGATTGGATCAAAATAGGCTCTTATGAGGTTGTAGGCAGGGAAAGGGAATTCATCCCATTTGAGAATCAGAGACTTGCAGATCTTCATATCAGGTACACAATGGGGCCCTATGGAAATCAGGAAATCCCCATAGTGTTTCTTCTTATGTCGGATGTGCTCATGGGCATTGAACAATTATCTCACTATCTCCCACATGACAACTCTATCAGAAGGATACCTGGGTAGATTCTTAGAGGCTAGGGTACACCCTGCCACCCGAATGTATGTGAAGGTTTTGAATTGAATGTAAAATGCCCCAAGGGCCTTGACCTTAGCAACCACCTCAGTTGATATTCTTTTAGCATAGTCTCCCTCTATGGAGTGTATGATAGCAAAAATGAAGGCATCATTGACTATACAAAAATCTAGGCTGTTGTGGGTGTAGAACTCCTTCCTAACTAGTTGTGGGTACATTGTGAATGGCCATGTATGCAATTCTCCCATGACCCCAACCTTTGTTAACCCTGGGTACATTGCCCCAGTAGCTGATAGATACATGACCTAAGATTTCATGTAGAAATGTGGGTCTATTTTTACTCTAACCAGCTGCTTATCCAAATTATCACTAAGGATAGTGGCCCAATCGAACCTTGCCTGCCACTCCCTTATCTTTTCTATGAGCATGATCATCCATGGTTCCAACTGACTAGACTTAGGTAACCCATACACCCAGCTGATCATGGTGATGGCTACTTGGATATCTTCCCTCATGTAGCCTCTCTGCATATCTATTCGGTCCAACTTGTTCTTGGGCATAGGCTACATAAGGTATTCATTATTCATTATGCTATAAGCTCGTGAAACATCTTTGTTGTAGAATTCCATTACCTTGTTGATGTGAAAATTGTAAAACTTGTTGACCCCTTTTGGCAAGTGGAAGATGTCTTGAATATTATTCAGCCTCAGATCTAGGACCACTTCACCCACGTTGTTCTTTACCATTCTTTCATTAGGTACATAGTGACTTTCGAAAGTGTTTATCAAGTGTGAAGACAAGATGGAGATTGGATGCATTGCTGCATTCACCAAAGAAAAGTACACTAATGAAATGCCATCCTTAGACCTCCCTTCTGGTCGGGCACATTTGACCAAGTAGTCATTCCAACTGACGTGGCTGATGTCAATGTCTGTAATCTCTGCGTGCAAGTTGCTAACTTTGGATGGTGGATGATATCCCTTGAACTGGTACTTCATTGCTGGTGACATAACCTTCTTTGCCATTTCTACAAAAAAGCAAAAGACCTAAACCGGTGGAAAGTTTTGGGGTGTGAAACCACTGTAACGCCAAAAGCCTGAGACTTAGTCAAATTCCCTCTAGGGAAGGCCATCAGTTTTGGACCATGAACATCTAAGACTCTGATGGCTGAAAGCACAAAAGTGAGGGTTTGTGTTGAGTCTTGAAAATAAGTCTGACCATGAGTTCAACCACAAACTTAGGGCTAGGGGATCAGAGGGAACAACCTCATGACCCCTGAGGTGAGACCAGATAGACCAAAACACCTAACCCTAGAAGGAACTTGAAAACCCTAGCTAGACAAACACAAAAAGGAACCCTAGCCTAACGACCAAAAATAGTGAATGAATGACAAAAACAAGAGAGGGAGAGAGGAAATTGACCTCAAAGAAGCTAGAAGATGAAACCAAAGAAGCGAACTGAAGCAAAAAAATGGAAGAAAGGTGTGGTGAGAGCTTCAGAAGAAAAAAATTGTGTAGCGAACAAGTTAGGGAATAAATCCCCTTTCACGCCTTATATAGGCAAATCAGTGGGTGATGTCAGCCCTCGCTGATTCACCTTTCAGGGGTCTCTGACCTGTGAAAGGCCGAAATGTTGAAAGGACATCTCCCTTCAGGGAGTTAGACCTCTCAACTTTTCAAACATCCAAAAAGTCTGAATCCTCGAGCGCTTTTAGAAAACCTAAGGCCCAGCAACTCCTTCGCACCTTTGAACACTTTGCACTTTTGGACCTTTGAAAGTGCAAAAGTGTGGCACGGCGAAAAAACTAAGAAAAAACCTAGACCTAAAGAACAAAACTGATAGACAGACATGAAACCAAGGGACAAGCCAAAAAAGAAGGGGGGGGGCCTGAAGCCAAAAGGCAAAAAGGGGAGCATGGTTGTGGGACCATAACAATTACAAAGGTTGAGTGAAGCTTTGAAAGAGTTGAAGGAAGAATTTTCTCTAGAGATACAAAAATGGAACTTACTAATAAAGGATAAATATATCACATGGCCCATTAGGAAAATCATTGAAAATAGGAAAAGGAAAGAAAGGATAGTGGTAATAAGGGTGGTAAACAATGAAGAGTTGATTGAATCTAAGGATCAAGTTGAACCAATTGAAGGGTGCATGAAGATTGACTTTGTTGAAAGAGTTGATATTGATAGTGTTAAAATGGATGAGGCTAATGAGATCAATGTTGTTGATTGACAAATCAAAGATAGTAATTAGATAGGTGATGAGGTTAATGATAGATGGAAGAGGTTACTAAGAAGACTTGAGGAGAAATATGCAGATTTTATGATTCATTTTGATACTAACCAATTAATTTTTGTCAATGAAATTGATATCATGTTCATTTCAATGTAGGAACCAAGAAGAAAAAATTATAAAGGGAAGAAAAACTTACTTAATAGGTCCATATGTTTAAGCAAGATGATGGGAATTCCAAGGGTGAAGATGAGGCATAGTGATGGTGTAAGTTCTAGAATTGATGCATATTTTTGGTACCTAATGCATTGGAAAGGTACACTAGATGAGAGGAGAATTAGGAAGTGAGAGTTGGACAAGTTGCAACACTATTTCCAAGGGACTTGAAAAATTTAAATTCCAGGTGTATGGTGTAGGGCCACCTAATGGGATACAAGCCTCCAAAAGGAAAATTTTCACATTTTGTTTTGTTTCATGTAAAATAAGGTATTAAGGACAAATTTAATTTTTTTTTATGATCAATCTATGTAATAGGAAGTCATTTTGAGTCCATAATGAAATGTTCTCAACAAATTATCAATGTTGGCATAAGAGGACAAAAATTACAAATATGTCTTCCATTATATTTATTCATGTAAAATATTTTTTTTCATCATTTAAGCATTATTAGGTGATATTAGGCCAGTTGGAATATTTTAACAAAGCTTTGAGGGGTTACACACAAAAAAGTAAAATTTGTCTCAAAATTGCTAAAGTTGTCATATGTAAAGAGTGCAAAATTGCACTAATGTAATCCCAATGGTTAAGAGAACTTAAAAATTAGTTGTAATAGTTGCAAAAGGATTGTAAAATTCTTATAATTCCATTTTATGTCTGGATCCAAGTGGAGGTGGTTGGATTGAAGCCATTTTACATAAAGTGGATTAATACACATTAACACTTTCCAAATTTTTAATGATTTCTTCTTGTTAGAGGGCTTGGCATGATCTTGTATGGGGTTTTGTAAATCTAAAAATAATTGAGATGTTTACTACTATGAATTATATTTCCAATGAGAATGGTTTCATGCAATTTGGTTAAGATTCAAGTGAGTTATTGAGGTTTTTTCATGACTAGGTCTATAACCCATGCCTATGAGGATTTGTCTACAAATTTGATGATTTATCTTCTTTCCATTGTTATACATTCTTGTAAATGGGATGGATTGAAATAATAGTGAGTATAGTTTCATATTATGCAACTTTGAGGATTTTTCAAGCTTGTTTTCAATTAAAATAATGATTCCCTAGGCAGGCAACCTGTGTGTTTTTTAATCTATTTGATAGTGTACCAATCCATTTTTGAAGGGAATGTTCCAAAATAATGCATTGTGATTTTAACATATGCTGGATAAATTACAAATGGGTACTCAAAAAATATTTTATATTGTGGATATCAGATCTGGTTTGAAAATTAAGAAAAAATACTCCATTTCCTTCTCTAAATTAGTCCTCACGATTAGATTACTAGTCAAGTTTAGAGGGGGTTGTTCAAGAACAAGTGTAGCTACAAATGATATATATTTTTAAAGACCCAAGTGGGTATTTGAAAGATAAATATGTGCTTGGTTTGGAGCGTCTATGAAAAGTTATGTTCCAAAAATTAGTTTTGGAGGGATACTAGAATTTATGTGGAAGACATACAAGTTGGCATAACCAATGGCATTGAGAGTTTCCAAGGGTATAAAAATGATGTATTTGACTGATATAAGATATTTATAAAGTATATTGAGCCTTGTGAACATTGAAGCCCTTATTTGGTGTTTGTATCCTATAAGGCATAGTGTCCTTGTGAAGGGAAAGTATGAAGTTTGTAAAGTGTCATGGTGATTGGTTGATTTGAACCCCCTTCCTCTGCATCAACATGATGATGAGTTGTTTAAAAAAATAATAGATAGTATGAATTCCTTAGAAAGGGAAGAAATTAGAGGGACTTTGAATGAGGATGTAAGTGAGGATGAAATAGAGGATGAAGAACAACCTCCTGAAGGTAATGGAGAGGGAAAAGGAGAATCATAAGCCTTTGATGAAAGACTAAGGGTATTCATGAATTTGGGATGTATACCAAAATTATAAGTCTTACTTACTTAGGGAGTCTCAATGGAGAAGACTTAATTGATTGGATAAATGAATTAGACAAGTATTTTGAATATGAGAGTGTAGCAGAGGATAGAAGAGTAAAGTTTTCTTAAACCAAATTGAAGGGCCACACTACAATGTGGTGGGAATTTTTCCAAAACAAGAGAAGAAGGAAGATTAAGGAGAGAATCCACTCATGGTATTGGATGGTGGATAAATTGAAGGATATGTTCCTTCATGTTGATTATCAAATAAATATCTTTAACATGTTGCATAACTTAAAGCAAAAAGATATGTTTCTAAAGGACTTACAAGTTGGTAATTAGATCAAAACATAGTGAAGATGATGTAGAGAATATAGCCCATTATACGAATGGATTGAAGTATAATATTCAAGATGAATTGAGGTGTGTGTCCCCTAGAAGCCTTGAAGAGGCATATCAAGTTGCTCTTAAGGTAGAAGAGAAGTTGCAGAGAAGTACTAACTCATTTGGGTGTATTTTCTGTCAAACATTTCCGATGAACTATGGGATTTATTTTTCTTTGTGGAAAATTTGCTATTTAAAAAAAAATCTTGCTCGCATTCATCAAAATTCTGATGAAAAACTTGTTCGTCATAATTTCAAAAAATGTGGGTAAGATTTTAACAAAATATATAAAATAATACATGGGAGGAGCATTAAAAAGGTGCAAAAGTTTTTCTTGTTAATGTAGAAGTCAAAGCCAAGCGACAAGACAAAGGAGTTTGAGGAAAGGTTTGATCATTAATATTCTTGAGCGCGCAAAAATATATGTTCTTTTCTATATATTTCTTTAAAAGCATTGGCTTGACATCTCAACTTCTTTACGAAATGCATTTTTTGTCGTAATGATAAATGTTTCTATATTTTCAACCATCTATGAGATGAGGGTATCATCACTGTAAATGAGATGAATTTAAATTGTAACCTACAAAAGCATTGTATTTTGAATTGATATCATTTATGGATGTTGATTCTTTTACTGTCAAAAATCAAAGAATTCTTAATTTGTCTCACTAGGGCATCCGTTTTCTTGCAAAATATTAAATATCTCCAAACCTTTTATTGTGAAAAAAATGAAAGAAGATAGTGTTGTTCAATATGTATATTTTTTATGTGAATGAAATATTAGAAAAGTGGTATCCAAAGATTTATTATGAAAAAACAATTTAAATTCAGTAGAATTAAGAATTTTGCAAGCAAGAGATTAAACGTTCTACATTCAACAATATGGCACAGTTACATTTTACATTGGGAGATATGCAATTAAATAGACAACATCAACTAGTGCAAGAGCACCCATTGTACAAGCACAATCAGGATGTCCAAGGTCACTAGTTGATTATATTTGGGTCATTTATGAATTTTAAAGAATCTATGTATGTATTTGACTTCATTTTTATCCAATGGAGTCATAATGTAAGGCTACTTGAGTCATTTGTGTAAAAGTTGCATAGTTGTCCAGTTAGGACCTAGTGGGGTCAAAGAGTTAAAATGATGTAAACCTGCCATGAAAGGGCATAAATGTTTGTAAAAGGTAATTTAAGGGTTATTTAATATGTTTATAAGGGTTTTGTCAAGTTTTGAGGTCATTATGTGAAAAAGTCATAAAAGTTGTCATGAAAATGCAATATTGCAAAGTTGCATTAAAAGTTGTAAAAGGAAGTGTAATGGTTATGAGAGGTAGTTTTAAGGTCAAAACTGACCAAGAGATTATAAAAATGTATTTTATGGTCATTAAAAATAGGAATGGGAAGAATGAGAGCATTTTGAAACAATTGGTGTATTGAAAACTTGTTATTTTGATTGTTGTTAACTATTTTTATGTTCTTTCTAGGCCTTGTACAGACCTGTATGACCTGAAAATAATGTATAAAGTGTATATATCGATAGTATATTGAATAATATTCCTTCTTTTTTTGGTTTTGAGTGATTTCATTGAGAAATAAGAAATTTATGCTCATTTTGGTGAAAGTTGTTTGCAAATTTGAGATCTACTGAGAACAATCAGGTTGCAACATTTGGTACATATGCGTATGGAGGAATTAAAACCTATAATTGGACTCATTGAAAATATATATGAATAACCTTTCATTTCATTTTTGTTTTAGTCATTTTAATGCAGATTTGTGGGAGTTATGAATATTTTGGTGAAAACTAGTTTTAAATTATCTTCAATGGAGTTGCAGGCAAAGATTCGTGCTTATATAATTATTTAACAATTGGAAAACTTTATGGATTACATATTATGAAACTAGATCCATAAAAGTTTCATTTAAATTTGGTTTTGGATCTTTTGGTTCTGTTTTGTGAAAGTTATGTGATGCCCTAGGTGGATTGGGTAAGAAACTTTTCTTATTTTGTGACAGAAAATAGGTATTGATACGGAGACCATAAATTTTAATCTAAATATTGGATTTACTTGAATTTTGGATATGTTTTGGTTATCCTAATTTTATAAAAACTCACTATATGGATTTCTCTAATATTGTCTAGTTAAAAATTTATAAATGTCTGAGTGTTGATAAAAAAAAACTACTAAATGAAGGATTGATGATTGTGAAGAAGGTTATGTTGTTTGATGATGGAATATGCCTCTCTTGAATGTTTATTATATGATAAAATTTTAGATGGATCAGATCGATCCTTGAAGATTGATTGGTTTTTTAGGATGCTCTGCATCAGATTAGTATCCGAGTTAAAAGCTCATGAGTGTGTGGGTAGACCACTGAGGGAGGCAATCCACACCAGGACACATCCCTATGATTTTTTATTGATTTTTACTGATAAAAATTATGGTTTTAGGTACCTATCCACTAAGATGCAAGTGGGAAGACATGAAGGTCTATTAATAGGCCATAGGAGATGCTCTAGGGCCAAGGAGTGGTCCAATTGGTTTCCACAATACCAGGGAGAGAGGTAAGGAGGAGAAATCCTAGGTGAGGCTAGGAGGTTGGTGAGTTTGTAGCAACAATGGAAGGTGGATTTTTTTACTGATGGTACCTTGGATTTGCAACCATTAATTCTCCATAGACAAGAGTACTTAAGAAGGTAATTACAAGGATGAAGGAAAAGAGGATGGTGATAAGAGGCATGAAGAGGAAAATGTAAATTAAGGAAAAGGACAAAGGTTTTGGTCTAATTTTCTTGCAGGTTATTTGTTCCATATTTCCAAGAGGACTTGGAAACTTTTGAAGGCCAGTAGTATGGTGCAGGAGAACCCATTGTACAAGAACAATTAGGATGTCCAAGGTCACTAGTTGATTATATTTGGGTCATTTATGACTTGTAAAGAATCTATGTATGTATTTGAGTTTATTTTTATCCAATGGAGTCATAATGTAAGGCTACTTGAGCCATTTGTGTAAAAGTTGCATAGTTGTCCATTTAGGACCTAGTGGGGTCAAAGAGTCAAAATGATGTAAACATGCCATGAAAGGGCATAAATGTTTTTAAAAGGTCATTTAAGGGTTATTTGATATTTTTATAAGGTTTTTGTCAAGTTTTGAAGTCATTAAGTGAAAAAGTCATAAAATTTGTCATGAAAATGCAATATTGCAAAGTTGCATTAAAAGTTGTAAAAGGAAGTTTAATGGTTATGAGAGGTAGTTGTAAGGTCAAAACTAACCAAAATAATATAAAAAGGCATTGTATGGTCATTCCAAACAGGAATGGAAAGAAGGAGAGCATTTTGAAACAATTGGTGTATTAAAAACTTGTTATTTTGATTGGTATTAACTATTTTTATGTTCTTTCCAGGTCTTGTATGAACCTTTACATCTTGGAAATGTTTTATAAAGTGTATGGATCAATAGTATATTGAACAATCTTCCTTCCTATTTTGGTTTGGAGTGATTTCATTGATACATAATAAAGTTATGCCCATTTTTGTGAAAGTTGTTATTTGCATATTTGAGATCTAATGAGAACAATCATGTTGCGACATTTGGTACAGATGCATATGGAGGAGTTAAAACCTCTAATTAGATTAATTGGAAATATATATGAATAAAATTTCATTTTTTTTTGGTTTGAGTCATTTTTATGCATATTTGTGGGAGTTATGAAGATTTTGGAGAAAACTTGTTTTAAACTATCTTCAATGGAGTTGAAGGAAATGATTTGTCCTTATATAATGATTTAACAATTGGAAAACTTAATGGATTACATATTATGAAATTGTATCCATAAAAGTTTCATTTGAAATTGGTTTGGGATCTTTTGGTTATGGTTTGTGAAATTTATGTGATACCCTAGGCAAAATTGGGTAAGAAACTTTCCTTATTTTGTGACAGAAAATAGGTCTTGGTACAAAGACCATAATGTTTAATCTAACCATTGGATTTATCTGAATTTTGGATATGTTGTGGTTATCCTAATTTTACAAAAACCCATTGGATGGATTTTCCTAATATTGTCTGGTTAAAATTTTATATATGTCTGAGTTCTTATCACAAAAAAATGCTAAATGAAGGATTGATGATTGTGAAGATGGTTATGTTGTTTGATGATGGAATATGCCTCTCTTGAATGTTTATTATATGATGAAATTTTGGATAGATCAGATAGATCCTTGAAGGTTGATTGGTTTTGTAGGATTCTCTGCATCATCAACAATTTACTTGCAACCCACACAAGGATGCCCAAAATAAATGAAAGCCATTAAATTGGATGTTGAAAGTGACAACACATTAGTTTACTTGCTACCCAAAATTTAAATTTTCTTATTTTAGGCAAGAAGTTTAAAAAAAAGATCTCTCAAATCTTCACAATTGTCATTGAGATCTTTACTCAATTGTATAAGCTACATTACACAAAATATGAGCAGGGGTGGTTTTACCTCACTATGAATAAGGAGAGGTTTATCTCTCTACAACTATCTCTAATTTATTAATGGACTTGTTAACCTACATCACCCCAAATATGAATTTGGGGAAATATAAATAAATTATCTTCTAGATTTCAATAAAAGAACTACCTTATCTCCCAAAGGTTTATCTACAAAGTGTAGATGCTTATGAACTTGTAATTCAACTATTGCAACTTTTGCAAGATTCTCATTGTTCATAATGTTAGATCTACTAAACTCTTAGAGTTTGAATCTACTAGAAAATTTAAACTATTTTTAAATTTAAACTATTAGAGTATGAGCCTAAACAATTTTTTTAACAATCTAATATGAAATGTTTGAGTTTTAAAAGATAAGTCTTTTTATATTGTATGCAAAAGACTTATCTTTTAAAACCCAAACATATCATATTTTTTAAACTCAAACATATCAAATCTAGTAGAGTTTAGTAGATCTACTAAACTCTTAAGAGTATTGAAAACCCTCTCTTATTCTAAACTCTTAGAGCATAAATCTACTAGAAAACTTTTCTTCAATCTCATCCAATACATTAGACTTATATGAAGGCGTAAAGAGTTGGCATGTTAGATTCTGAATCACATTTCTCACTTCATGGTAGTTAGTTTCTGAAATGATTAAAGGACTTGGGTATGGTTAAAGGATTATTTTTTTGTTGAAATGATGATTAATGATTGAACCAGAGCTATGACCTCAAAATGAATAATGTGTATATGTTGGCATGATAGCAGACTAGACCTTTACATGAATATTACCAACACATTAAAATAGACTATTTTGGATGTTTTACCACTTGTTTTCCCTCTCATGGGTCATTTTGTAAAATTTTGACCTTTTGACCAAACTAGGTCCTGAACAGACAATAAAATCAAACCATACAACTTGATTACATTTTGGTTTACATATAGAATCAATGTGACTCAAATGATTCTAAATGACTCAATACATCATGAATAACCTTTAGAATCAAGGGTTTGGAGGATCAAGATTGCACCAATCAAGGGTTTAATGAAAGTTGGTATATAGAGTCTAAAAATGGTGTCAAAGATTGTGAGAGTCTAAAAAGATTCCTTGGGTAGGGATCAATGTGTTTGGGGAGTAAGGGAAGATGCACATTGAAGGTGTAATGGGGTTTGGAGACAGTTAATAGTATTTTGATCATGAAAATATTATAAAAAGGGTTTGGGTGTTGTTAGGTGTTTGAGGGAAAATGAAGAGTGTCTATTGAATTAGGGAACCAAATTATGAAATTGAGACAAGGTTGGAATGAGCCTTGGGAAAAGTTTATTATGTTACCAAGAAGGGTGAGTGAGATCATTTTTGAGAAAGTATTAACTAAGGGTACCTTTGTTGGGTCAAATGGTATCTTTGTGAGGATCCATCATTATGGATGAAAGAGAATTGGGTTCTCATTATTTTGGATTTTGAAATATTTAATTCCTTTCAATTTAATAGTGATAAATTGAATTATTTGTAAACTGGTGTAACCCTCACTTAGGATGACCTGAGAGCATTTAAAATGTAATAATTTTGGATTCCAAATGCTCTTAGACCCCAAATTGGGTATGAAGATGGGGTAACACATATATTACATGTCTGTTAATGTGGAGATGGCCATGTCATAGTTCTCATGTGCTTTGGCAAAGTAAAAAGTGGTTATAACTATCTTTGTGACAATATATTAGGGGAAGAGTTAAGGGGAAGACTTTGTGTCCACACCAAGTCAAATATAATGTCATGGGAATTGAGAGAAGAGTATTAGGAAGCCAAGGAGGGGTCTATGAGTTTGGTAGGGTTGTGGGCCCTAAGAAAAGAGTATATTTTTCATTATTGCAGAGATATGCATGTAATTGTCAAAAAAAGGTGGACTAGTTTCAACATTGATGGAGAGAAATAAGATATGGATAGTATAAGGAGTGTACCAATTATCACTATATCACTTTAGGAGATGAATCATGATTGGAAACCTTAGGTTGTATATGGAACATGAATTTTGAATACTAAGGTTAGATGAGACAAATTCCATCTATTCATATGCTACAAATAATAACCTTTTTGGCTTCATCTCATCTAATTCGTGTATTTGCACAAGGTGAACTAGGGATTCAATACAAGAAACATAAGGTATGAACCATACATGTAAGGAAGTAAAGGTTTATGGAGAATGTACCTAAAGTATGACCAATAAAAATTTATCCTAGGAGGTAATAGAAGATATGATCCATAAGTTAAAGGACATCAAGGTATATTGAGAATGTACCTAAATAGGAACCAATAATCCATAAACCTAGAAATGCCCATGTTTGATGACCTAAGATTATGAAAAGGTGGGATTCCCATAATAAAGGTAATTTTCAATGAAATGCAGGGACTTGCACCCCCCTCAAAACCTTGAAGTATTCATCCCTGGGACATCCCCACACCAGGTACTTGGAGTACCCGAGTACCCCCACCTTTGCCATTCCGCAATGATGCCGCTGCCAAGATAGGTACTCAAATTTCTATTTAAATTTTGATTTTTGAATGTTACTATTGGGTATGTTCTATGTTACTATGTTGAATGTTCAATGGTTTTGGTTCATTTTGAAAAATTTCCATGTTCAAGTGTTTCAATTTGGTATATTATACTGAAACATCATTTCATAACTAACATTTCAAGTTCTAAGAATATTTCTGTACTTGGGACACCATTTTTCTTACTTTGTGAAGTTTATAGACTGAAGTTTCCATACCCTAATTTTTTTTCCTGTGAAGAAAACTCATGTCAGATAATATCAGTGAAGAACAAAATAAGGAGACAATTGCTAAATTGTGGTCTAGCTTGAAAAGAAAATGTTATTGTCCCTATAATATTTGTAAGGGCTTAACGAATAGAAGAATTTTAATAACAACAACTGAGAAACATTGTAGAAAGCATGGTCACATTCAAGGGGGCATGATTATCATCCATTGGTAAGTTGTTCATTATATCATTTTATCAATTTATATACATAAGAAATCACTTGATGATGAGATCATGATCATGTTTTATTTATGTTGATCATTTTTATATAGGTGGGGCACCCTAGGGAACATGATATGGACTACCACAACCCTAAGAATGTGGTTTTCCAAGTGGAGGAACATGGAGGTGTGAATATCAAACTTGAAGATAATGATCCTATGGGAGAAGATGATGATGCACCAAAAAACATAATTAAAGATGATGGTACAGATACATTGATCTATGACACATTTAGTATTGGCATAGCTTATCATGATGATCAAGATGACTTTAATGTTTTTCATGGTTTACCTCTCCTTGAGAAGGCATACGAGCCCCTTTACATAGGTTCCCAAATAACTCTTCTCTCCATTGTATTATTGTTGGTGAACTTGAAGGTTATGAATGGTTCATCCAATATAACAATCTCACGTATGTTAAGGTATGTCATATATGCCATATTTTTTCATCTATTTTTCTTGTTATTTCATCATAGTAAATAAAGGGTGAAACTTGTACCATTAATATACTTTATATTAACAAAATATATTTTTTGTTGTAGATTGATAGGTGAGTTTTTTTACCACCATTAAATATTCTACCTCACTCATACCGAGAATTATCTGCCATTATGAAAGATACTAGAATGGAGTATCAAGAAATAGATGCATGTCCCAATAATCATATTATATATCATAAACACCATGAATTTGCAACAGAGTGCCCTAAATGTCATATTAGTAGATATTAAATAGATTCACTAAAAAAAAAGATGCCTCACAAGGTTGTTCATTATATTCCCATTATTCAACATTTGCAATGATTATTTAGGTGCAAAACCTTGGTGTAATTTATGGATTACCATGCACACAATAGAAGTCAAGATGACATTATTCGAATTCATGAAAATGGTTCTATATTTATGGACATAGAAAAAAAATGACCACACTTTAAAGAACCTCATAATCTTGGGTTTTCATTGGCAATAGACGGTGTCAATCCATTTGGAGAGATGCAATCCATTTACTCGATGTGGCCTCTTTTTGTTATCAACAATAACATTCCTCCATGGATGTTAATAAAGAAGAAGCACATAATGTTGGAAATGATTGTTTTAGGTAATTTTTTCATTTAATATTCATCTACATTAAATTATAAATATTGCAGTAAAATGGTTATAATAATTATATAACATTTTTGTTCATTCAACTAGGTAAGTACCAAGTTAAAGATATGAATGTATATATTGAACCTCTTATCGATGAGTTTGTAGAGTTATGAAATGGTGTCACTATGTATGACATCTCTAGACTAATAGGACAAAGACAATTTAAATTCCATGCTATGCTTATATGGATAATTCATGATGCCCCAGGGCTAGTACATTTTTGTGGTATGTTATAATGTTCAACTTGAACATAATTATTATTGTTCGGGCTAAGTGATACTGAGAGGGGGGGTGAATCAATATCATAGTAGTTTATATTATTTATTAACCAATTAAAAAATAACAAAGTTAATCTAATAATACACAACAAATACACACACACACAAGATAAATCATAACACCATAATTTTTTTTGAGGAAATCCTGGCCAAGGGAAAACCCCAGTGGGGATGGTACCCACAAATATCTGCACTATAAATATTGAGACCCTATTAGGAGTCCTATCCCTATTAGGACATAAGTATTACAATAGGAAAGTCCTTGTTAGAGGATTGATAAACCCTATTAGGGGTATACAAAAGTTGTGCACACTGCAATTACAAAATTGGACTTCCTGCCCAATATTACAAAAGATAATACAATGAATACATGATAACCTCACCTTTGCAACCTATGTTCTCTCTTTCTTCTCATCTTTCTCTTCCATGATTATATTTACATCCTATTTCACACTACTTAAATAAAAAATATCATGATATACTTATACCCGATTAAGAGTATAATCCTTGGGGTTGGCCTTCTATCATATCTTTAATATTTACAAAATAAAAATTACATTGTGCATATTTTTCCATGTTATAATATCATTGGGCCCTAATCAAATAAAAAACATCATAACATAAGTCGACCAAAACTTATACTTCTTCACTTGTCCTATTGTATTGTTTCATGTCTCCGTATGCACTCAGAGAGTTGTATCTCTATCATATGACATCCAAAATACTTGAAATCTTACTTGAGTTTCCTCTATACACCTGTCTACCTAAATATAACTTCTCATAGATTAACTCTCTCTTTACCATGTTCATTGACCAAAATATTGAGACTGTTTGCTAGGAACTAACTCTGGGCTTAGGCATTTTTCACATCATTGATTACCAAAATAGTATCAGGATGCCTTGCCATGATCTAAGGGATAAGTGTTACCAATAATGACAACATCCATGTGCACATATGTTAGCCACATGCCGACAATTTCCCCCTTTGGCATTGATGACAACGCATAGTAAACAATGACTAAGTGTAGAACATCAACCCAAACTCAAAAGTTCAAAATTGGGTAACTCCTTATAACTTCCTATACAATGTATATACTCCCCCTTTCTTACATTAATCCCATTTTTCACTACCTACTACTCCCCCTTTGACATTAAAGGAAAAGGTGTCAAAAATGTATGTATAGGCAAAATTGTGCGACATGCCTATGTACTTATAGTCTAAAGTACATCTTTGAAGTTAATCTTTAAGACTTGAAGATTAGTTTCCCAACTCTTCTTTACTATCTCAACCACATGTAGTAACCCATTTGTGGTGTTTCTTGATATCTCTGCATTACGTAGGTCCGTGACTTTGAATCTAGTATGAGACTTGACACCAAGCTCCAAGAATGCTAAAGTAGTCTCCAAAATTTCCATCTTAGGAATAAGTAGGTTCCTAAGCTCACCGAATCTATTAAGTACTCTCCCTTTTTCTAGTTTTAATACATTGATCCTGTCAAAAATATGGCTAACTTCTTTATTCATATTAGTTACTTTTATTCCTGTATTATACTTGGATAACTTAGCCAATGTGTCATCCTCCTTCTTTATTATGTCAGTTATATTCTTTACATATCTAAATGAATCTATACAAGTGTTATATAATTCTTTAGATTCTTTCAAATTGTTGACTTGGTGGTCAACACCTCCTTGGAGATTCATGACATGGCTTAACCGTCTCCTGTGGGTCAGGTTAAATTTGGCATTTGTAGCAGGCATTGAAAGTTTAAGCTTTTGGTGCAATGAAAAATGATTCAAAAAATTGGTATCAGAGCCTTGGGTCACGGGTTTGAGTCTCCCTTCAGTGGGTGATGAAGGCTTAGGTAGTGTTGAGGGGGATATTTTTGACTTGGTGGTCAACACCTCCTTGGAGATTTGTGACATGGCTTAATCGCCTCTTGTGGGTTGGGTTAAATTTAACATTTATATCAGGCATTGAAAGTTCAAGATTTTGGTGCAATGACAAATGATTCCAACAAAAAAATACATTTAATTCCTTATTAGTTAGATTTAGTCTTCATGTCTTCCTTCAGCCATTTAGTTAACTTTTCCAACCTCTTCTCTTCAAATTACTTAACAAGTTTTATCTTCACAGTTTCCTCAAGTGTTTTGAAGTTTACATCAAAATTGTCCAAAATTTATTCTAGAGTTGATCTATCGAGGTGCCTCTACTGCTAGTAGGTGGCAATGATAGAACTCTTCTCAAAACTATAATGGCCTCATTCATTACATTTTCTCTCTTGTCAAAATTTTGTACCGACCTCTCCTTTTCCCTCTTAAATGCCAAAATAAACAATTTCATTAGATCATCTTCTTTCATGTCTTCTATGTTAGAAGTTAGTGATCTAGACCCACTTGCCAATAATGGCAAGGTAAGAATAAGATGGTGTTCCTTACCTACCATGGTGGCCTCACCTCTTCAAGGTTCCTCTTCTTTTTCCTTGTCTTTCTCTATCTTCACAGTTTGAGATTTACCTATATCTACCTCCTACTGAGGAGTCCCCTCATCTCCTTCTATCTCTATGGTCTATTTCCCATCCTTGGGCTCTTCTGTACTAAGATTTCCAATAAGGTATGCAACCTTTTCCAATGTCTCAAATGGATATTTTTCATCCAACGATGGGTTTAGAGAAATGCCAATATCATCAATATAGAAATTAGGTGCAGGGGTTTGCACCGAGCTATCTTGTTTCTCTTCCCTTACCTCTACTACTTTGTCTTCATTTTTTGTATCTTCTTCCTTTTAAGATTCACCAATTCTAATGTCTTTGGGCTTAGTGGGAATAGGTTGTAGCTTATTCACATTAGGTATGGCTAGCAGTAACACTTTGTCAATTGCCTTATGCATTTCTTCAATAACCTCCTCATACATTCCAACCATTATCTTGAGAATTCTTAGTTTGGTTCTTAAGTGAGGCTTAATATTTTCAATTAGCCTTTGGTTTTCTTCCATTGTTATCACTGGATTTTCTCCGCTTAAGGAATCTTGCCTTATCTTACAATCTTCATCTATGGCTCTTCTTTTCCTAGCCTCTAATTTTTCAAATAGCTCCTTAATACTTCCTTCAAGTTCAATTAAATTCTTCTTGAAATACAAAATGTACTTAATCATAATTCCTTCTATGCTAACCTTATATCCTTCATTATATCTTTCATAATACCGATGAACTGAAACTAACATACCTTCACCAAGTATTCTTTTCTCTAGCATGGGAAGGTCTGGCTTCTACTTGTTTTTTGTTTTATTTTCTTCCTTCTTTTTTTCTGCCTCCTCCTCCTTCTCTTCTTATTATTTCATCTTATCTTCATATTCCTTATTCTTCTTCTTTTGTGAAGTTTTTTTTGGAGGAGATTCACTTTCTTTCCTCTTCTATTATGGTCGGGTGGCCTTTGTCTTAGGTCTCATCCTTACTGAACTGGGTGATTCCTTCTTTGCTACTGTTGTTTCTTCCTACCTCTATGATGTTCTACTAGAGAGTGTAGGAGATGATTCTTCAACTGTGACCATTGGTATGAGTGAGCTAGAAGGTCTTTCCTTCTTAGGTTTAGTTTTTTTGCTAGAAGTACCAGATGTAGCCTTTAACTTAGCTATTTTCTTCCTCAATTTTTCCATCTCTTCCTTTTTTATTCCCTATTCTCTAGCTAGTTTATGAACAAAGGTCTCAAATTTATTTGCTCTCTTCCTCTTTTTGAGCTCTTCTTGTACAGATTGAGATTTTTCTAAGTATGTTCCCCATCTCTCTACATTGGGGTCCCTAGGCGCTACAAGCATATGTTCAACATGTATTTTCAAGAGGTTCTTATCAACCTGATATCCCATAGGTGTACTCCAAATGGTCCTAGGCTCTATAGCCTTAAATAAAGTGTGATCTGTCTCAACCATAAACCTGATAACTTCTAATTAATCTACCAATCACCTATGATCACAGATCCAACAATATATATCCATACAATGATAACTGAAGTCACTAAATATCCATACAAAACTCTACATGAGCTCACACAACTCCATTATGTATTCTAGGGGCAATATGAGATATTGGTGTTATATTACAATACTCCCCCCAAGGCCTTGCATGGTCATTTCATGTTGATGAAGAGGAATTAACCTCATGTGAAGATTCAGTAGGGTCTACTAAGTCTCCCTGATTATTCACTACTCCTTTTTTTGGCTCATTATTGTTTTCCATTAGCTCGCTACTCTTGAATCACTTCTCTTTGTATTGTTCCTTCATGAACAAAGTTTTTAGGAGTATGTATCTTTGGCATTGTTGTCAAAGAGGGAGAATAAGCTATTGATGATTATAGGGAAAGAGGAAGTCAAAGAGGGTGAAGATGGAAAATTGATGATCATAAGCAAAGAAATATGTAAAGTAAGAATAAGCAGTTAAGAGGGAGAATAAAGATTAAAGAATAGAACCGAGATATTAGAGTATTGATATCATCAATTGACAGTGTTGCCATCAATGCCAAAGAGGCATATTGTTAACTCCAATTGATGGTGATGATGATGAAGACCGAGATCAGAGGTATACAAGATTCTAGAAGGATTAGATTAGTTTTTATTTTGTCATTGATGTCAAACAATTGATTTCTGGTTTATATTGAGTTTCCATATCATTAAGAGTATGATATAAGATGAGTGAGTTAAGGAAAAAGAGGAAGTGAAAATTTATGAAGGAGTTAGTGAAGTTGAAGAACTTAATTGGGTAGTTAATACATATTAGACAATGATAAAGTAATAATGGTTTAGTTGTTTTCTACTTTACATTTGATGATATCAAGTTGGTAAAGGAGATTGGAAAAGTGAGCAAGGTTAGAAAGTTGACAAGGAAAGAAAATAGTTTAGTTACATCGAGAAGGAGAAAGTCATTTGGTAAAAGGAAAGTAATTATAGGTAAAGAGAAAGGAAGGTAAGAAACCAAGTGCAAGGAGTTAGTTACCGAGTGAAGCAAATGGGATTTCAGTTGAAGGAAAAGGAAGGGCACTGAGCATGGAATAAAAATTAAATACAAGGATTAGAATGACATTTAATGAAGAGTCACAATAATTTGGAAGATTCCAAGGATGAATAATATTTAGTTAAAGAGATCTACGATTAGGAAAATTCAAGTTGATAATATATGGTGAAGATTTAAGCGACAAAAAGTGAAGGTACAAATTCTAAGAAAAGTTCAAGTTCTGAGGTGATGATAACAAGTCTTACCAAGTGCCAAGTTCATTGAATCAATTCAAGAGGATGATTTGAAAACTTAGAATAAATAGAGGAAAATCTAATCAAGAAGATTAAGAGGCAAAATAGAGTCTATATAGAGGATAAAATTGAATGAAAAAAAAGATGGCTAGTTGAAGTGTTGAAATGTTTTTGAGTGATGCAGTGGAGAAGAAAAATGTGTAAATCTAAGTCTATAGAAAATATTGATAAAGTGTTGAGGCTAGTGAATAGTGAAGGAAAGAAGTGAAGACAAAGAACACACAAGGAATATGAATAAGCAAGAGGTAGTTGCAGATTTATAGGTCAAATTTTATACTATTTTTTATTAACATTTGTAGTAGGAAAATCTCTTAATCAAGTGGACTTAATAATATTATTGTAAATCCTTGAGAGGTGTGACATTATAGAAGAGTGTTCAAAGAACTTTAACCACGCCACTCCTAACAGGGTGAATATGCTAATAGGTTTTAGTTAAATCCTCTAATAGGGTCACATTTAACAATGTGCATTTTAATCTTTAACATGATTGGCTCTTAACCGAGCATACTTCAGAAGAGTATTTTGATTGGTAGGTGACAATTCCCATAGTGGTTTTTCCTAAATTGTGTTTCCATGTTAAATACTAGTGTCAAATGTGTTGAATGTTTATTGTGCATGTTATTTGGTGATTACTTAAATTTTTTGATTGAAAAAGTTAACTTACTACTGTTATTGGTTACTACTATAGTTTTTCTTACCGAGTTGAATCAGAGTTAAAGTTTTAAGTTTCAAAGAATCACTAATTATTAATTCACCCCCCTCTTAGTAACCCAATAACATAGCCTTTTCCTGATCTCAACAACTTACTTTGGTCATCTGCACTCCCTACTATTGCTTGCTTCATTGCAGTAGTTCTAGCCCCCTTTCTCTTTTTCTCCCTAATTTTTATCTTCTGCTGATTAGAAAGGTTCATTCCACATTCCTTGTCTCAATAATTCTTGGGGTTTCAAGAATTCTAAATTCATCTTCATTGTAAACATCATCCTCCAAGTCCAAATCATGAATATTCCCACATTCATCATTCAATGCTTCCAAGGAGTTGTCTAGATTTCTAATGGTAGAAATTTGAATATCTTTGTAAAGAGATTCCAAAAAATCCTCCTTTGTCTTAGATATCCTTAAGGGCACTATATTATTTGAAAGTATAAAGTCCAACTCTTCATCTTCTAAAGGCTTGAAATATCTATCACTTCAACCTACATCCCCTGAATGAGTTTCTCTCCGTTCCTCAAGAATATAGATATTTAATAAGGGGTCCTCACATGCATGGTTTAATTGCATCTTTCCTAAAACTAAACTAGTATAAGCATTCTAAACTAGAAAATCCTTATTTAGTGCTAGGCACCTATCCTATTTAAGTTTTTGATCCCAGGCTAAACATCCATCTTTAACTACACTTTTTTTTTCTCCTTGATTCTCCTCTTCTATTAAAAAACAAGGTGTCTATCACCACCTATGTTGATGTACACTACAACCTCCTCATCACCTGACATAGCTAAATCTTAAGTTTTTTTACCTCTATGGATTACAAAGTCATCAAACACATAAGTAGCTATTATCTTAGCTTCTCTTTCCATAGATAGGGTAACCTCCCTTAACCTTTCCTCAACCCATAAATGTGGATTAAATTTTGCATACTGAACATATCCTCTTGGAAAGAACTCTTCATTTTTTAGATGGACCCTTCTACTACTTCCTCTTTCACCAATCCATTTGGTAAGTTCAATGATTTTGTCCACTATTCTGGTAGACTGCAAGCTTTTACCCTTCCCCAGAGTCCTATCTTTATTACCTTGTTCTAAAAAATCATTTTCCTCCCCTTTGTTAATGATAATGTGATGTTTCCATTCTCCCTTATTAGAGCCTAAAACAACATAATCGAGTATTTTGAAACATA
The DNA here is from genome assembly GCA_027943335.1 of Chamaecyparis obtusa. Classification (NCBI taxonomy): domain Eukaryota; kingdom Viridiplantae; phylum Streptophyta; class Pinopsida; order Cupressales; family Cupressaceae; genus Chamaecyparis; species Chamaecyparis obtusa. The sequence goes on along the minus strand of BSBK01002122.1, from coordinate 1,137,413 downwards.
GTTGGCTTTGAATCAAAATCCTAGGATAGACTAAAAAATCCACTTTATCAATATTTTCATCTGATAAAATAAAGTTTCCTAAACACTCACCAACCCCCTTTAGAGTCGCTTCACCCCAGTATTCTTGCAGGAGATTATGGAGATTAACCCAGATTAAAGTTTCCTCTACTTTTTCCTTATAAGGGTTGAAATTTGGTTCCCAATCCTTAAGAAAAATCCCTTTCCCATCAATAATATAAGGACCTCCATTGATCACTTCCTTATCCTTCTTTGTAGGACACAAGATTGGATAAAAACCATTTTCTAGTATTTTCAAGGTGCAATCTCTATCCCAATGAGCCCTACACCAATGTTGTATTTTACTAGAAGATGACCACAAACCCATCCATTTCATAAAAAAAACCCTTTTCTTCTAGGAAAGAGATTGAATCTAGCCAATCCTTATTATCAATAAGTATTGATGAGATTGAATCTATCTTATATTTTAGTTATATTAATATTTGTAGTATAATTAGAATAAGCAAGTTGGAAATATAAGTGAATATCAAAGTTTCACTTATTTCAATTATGCATTCTTAATTCAATTTTGATTTAATATTAACTAAATCCTTGATTTCCATATTTAGACTTTATCATTAAATCATTTAATAAATATAGGTATTTAATTAATACTTAATAATTAAATAACCATATATTAATATTTCAACATTCTAGAAGGTTTAATTATTTAATCTTTATAATTAACCTCTAATTAATCTTTTTGTGAGATTATGCCTAAATGCCACATTGACCTAGAAGATTGCATGTAGATTGAAATATAACCAAATCAAAATACAAAAAAGATGCAACAAACATAAGCATGTTAAAACAAGGGTTCACAAATTCATGTCACCTTAACAAATTTGGATAAGGTAGTCAATCAAATACTTGTCCACTATTTTTGAACAAATGATGGCTTAGGTTAGGATTTAAGCCTGAATGCTATCTCCCATCTCTTACCAAACTCTTTTAGACCACTTTCATGGGTGCATTGATTATTTCAACTTTACTATGTGGTTTTGGATGTATGACATTACATGGTGATTTGATATTGGATAGTCATGAGATATCATATGTTTACAGTTAGATGATTTAATTTACTTTGATGATGATTATTTATATGATTAAATATCATTTATATTCATGATTTTACTTACCCCATACTTGCACATGTATGGATATCATGTTACATGTGTGTTTTACCTTTCAATTTGTCATGTTTGATGTGGTTGTGGGACAAAGTCGTAGTTACCTAGTTACAAGATCCACACAATGTCTTAATCCCTGCCATTGCTTGATATATATATATATATGTGTGTGTGTGTGTGTGTGTGTGTGCGCGTGCGTGTGTGTGCGTGCAGGATCATGGTATACCAAACTATGGCCTTAAATGGCAATGAAAAATTAGAAAATCAGGGTTAGTCAACTTGACGTAAAAAGTTGAACATCTTATCAACCTTATGTGAAAAAGTTTTAAGAATAGAATCTATAGGAAATTTAATGTAGTTTCTAAACTACTAGCCCTTGTCTAAAATAATAATAATCTAATTGTTCAAAATTTTAGATTTCAATGCAGTAGTATGAAAATTTCAGGAAAAAGATAAAAAGTACATGTATGTCTGATCACCTTAATCACAATCAAATGATGATATATTTTCACAAGATTCTAGATATAAGTAGTAGACTCATGCTCGGATGTGACACATTTTTATTTAATTTTTTTTGAAATAATTAATTAATTATGAATTCTCTACTACAACTTATTCAGAATAAAAAAATCTCTTGTTTGACCATCTTAACTAATTCTAAACTTTACAAAATTGATTTTTTTTTCTTATAGTAGGCAAAACATAGAATGTGACACATGTTTTAGATTTCAGAAAGGTTAACCTGTTTGAAATTTATAGTTATTTTTCAATCAGTTTATCAATTAGGACTTTAGAGATAACTCAATTAGAAAATAAGTAATAATTACTTACTGAACTCAAAATTTGACAACAATTATATTGATGGAAAGTTGATAATGTCTTTAAGAAACCCTTTTTGTTTCATCAATTTTGGGTGAAAAAAAGGTCGTCAGCTACATGGTCAAAGTCTGGAGATTAGAGGAAATATGGTGAACACATCTTTTGGGTTGACCATTCCACGTTTGGCATTACAAAGTCAAACCCAAGGAAAATACCAAGCATAATTAGATATTTGAAATAATATCGAGCATGTTTGATATAATCGGATATCTGATAATTTCACATATCTGAGTATATCGGATATGTGATATCTCCTACCCAATTTCAACATTTCAATTTCAATGCTTTTTTCAATTTTATGATTTTAGATTTTTTGCTTATTTATTATAAACTTCATTTTTTTAATATTAATATTTTTAAATAACATTAGTATTATATAATTAATGTATTATATAAATTAGTATTATATTATTATTATTTATTTCTCTATTGTATAATAGTATAATATTAGTATTAAATATTTATTAAAATATTTATATTATAACAATAATACCTAAGAGAGAGAGAGAGAGAGAGAGGTGCAGAGTACACAACTCCATTTAACATGTCTATGATGAATCTTCTCTTGCCTATTGAGAAAACTAAGTGCATGATTATCTTTGAAGACAATAAACTACTTAGGTAATAAGTAGTGTCTCCATTTTCTCAAGGATTGAACAATGGAATAAAGTTCAAGGTCATAGGTGGAGTATTTTTGTTTGGCCTCATTCATTTTTTCACTGAAGAAAGAAATTGGCCTTCCCTCTTGGCTGAGGACACCTCCAATGGCTTTGTTACTTTCATCATACTCTACTACAAAGACTTTGTGAAAGTCAGGCAAAACTAGGACTAATTGCTCTGCAATTTTCCTCTTTAGGACTTCAAAGGAGTCATTAGCTTCATTAGTCCACACAAAGATACACTTCCTACCACCTTTAATTATGTTGATTATAGGAGTACAAATGCCACTGAAATTTTTGATAAATTTCCTATAAAAGCTACACAAGCCATGAAAACTTTTTACCTTAGATGCTGAAGTAGGTGGTGGCTAGTTGAGAATATCCTCTACCTTGGTTGGATCCATTTTCAAGCTTCCTCTTGATATCACAAATTTAAAGAATATGAGTTCCTCCTACAAGAATGAACACTTATCAAGGTTTACCTTCAAACTTTCTTTATGAAGTTTCTTGAGGACCAAATCAATATGATGGATATGCTCTTCCATGTTGCTGATAAAGATCAGTATATCATCCAAATAAAATACCAAAAATTTGTGAATAAAAGGCTTCAAAACCTCATTCATTAATCACATAAATGTGCTTGGGGCATTGGATAAGCTAAAAGGCATGACTACCCAGTCAAATAAACCATCATTGGTCTTAAATGCAAACTTCCACTCATCCCCCTCTCTGATCCTTATCTGGTGATAACCACTTTTAAGATCAATTTTTGAATAATACTTAGCCCCTCCTAGGAAATCCATAAGGCCTTCCATTCTTGGCATTGGGAATCAATATCTAATAGTGATTCTATTGATGGCCCTAGAATCAGTGCACAACCTCCAAGTGCCCTCCTTTTTAGGTGCAAGAACTGCGAGAACAACACACGGTCTTATACTTTTTCTAATGAATTCTTTCTCCAATAGACCTTATATTTGTCTTGCCACTTCTACATTTTGTTTTGGTGTGAGTTTATAGGCAACTTTATTAGGTAAGGTAGCCCCTAGTATCAAGTCAATACAACAACTTATTTCCCTCTTGGGTGGAAGAGATTCATTACTACTATCTACTATAACACCCTTGTATTTGGTTAACAATTCTTCTACCTCCTTAGGACCAACACTCCTTAGGGTCTCTTGACATGGTTTTTCCTTTCTTTGGACATTCTCCTTAGGATTGACTACAAAAGAAAAACATGGCACCTTTTCTTCCTTAAGGACTTTCAAAAATTCATTTTCCCCTACCATCATGACACTGCTAGTTAAGAATTTATCCTTAGATTCATCTGGCAAAGGTTTCATTGTAAAGTTCTCCCCACCCTTGGTAAAAGTGAACACATTACTCTTACCATAATGTTGGGAATTGGTGTCATATTTCCAAGGTCTCCCTAAAAGGATATGATAAGCATCCATGGCTTCAATTTCATACATTACCTTGTCCTTGTATCCTCCTGTTTGAAAACAACCCAACATTGCTCATTTATTAAGGTTTGTTGTTCTTTACTCAACCAAGACACTTTATAAGTATTAGGGTGGGGTATTATTTTCTATCCAAGTTTATTTACCATCTCTAATGAAGCCAAATTTTCAGTTGAGCCAGAGTCTATAATTACCTTTCTTACTTTACCCTTGACCTCGCATGTGGTTCTGCAGATAGATTTTATCTGAGGAGGCTCATTGCTGACTGACATCAAAAGAGATCTATTGAACATTATACATTCACCATTCCCTAGATCAACATGCTTGGAAGAAGAGGTGGTGTGATATGAAGTAGTACGTTGGCAATCTTCTTCTTGGATCAATTACACCCTTCTTTCCCCTTGACTACTTGCACCAGCCTTCTCTGGATACCTAAATGATTGGTGACCCACTTGGTTACAAGTAAACTATCTACCTGTGAACACATTAGGCCCCCTTCCCCCAGATCTACCTCTATTTTTTTGTCTCCTACCTCTATAAGTACCCCTACTGCTTGATTCAGTCTCTGACATCTGATTGCTAGACTCTCCTTGACTTCTAGGGAAGGTCCCTCTGCCATTGAACCTACCTCTTCCTCTAAAAGTATTCCCCCTTCCTCCGTTATTCTATTCCCCCTTTCTCTTTTGATTCTCTTCAATTTTAAGGGCTATCCAAAAAAAAATATTTAGAGA
>BSBK01002122.1:1037500-1127500 GCA_027943335.1 Chamaecyparis obtusa | reverse complement strand
TTAGTTTTTCAACATTTTCTATTTTGATTGGAGAAAGGAACAACAAAAGTGCAAAATTTTGGTTTTTTTGTATTTTTGGAGGTTTGGCTGCCAACATGGCATACCACCTAGGTAGACTAGGCCGAGTCTAACTGGGCTAAGTCTAACTCGGCGGAGTCCCCCTAGGGGTTGACCCCACACAAACAATCAAATAGTGTGCAAATGAGGGGCTTGGGATGTTTTTTGATATTAAAAATATCATTTAGACTCAGTTGAGTACCACTTGGCCTAGTCTACTAGGCCATGTAGACATCATTCAGTGCCACATGGCACCTACATGTACTTGGCCTAGTTAGACTCGGTCGAGTCTTACTCGACCGAGTTTAACTAGGCCAAGTGATTTGAGTTAGCCTAAAAGGTGACACTCAATTGTGCTTTTACCCTTAATTAAAGTCTAATTGTGGAAATAAAAGAAGATTTAAATTAATTATTAAATTCAAAATTTTAATTAAAGATAAAACTAATTAATTAATAATAAATTATCAATTAATGATAAAATGATTAAAACAATATAAATCTTTTAGTTATAATTTACATGCAATTAGTTGCACAATCAATTAAATAAATAAAAGAATAAAGTATTTTTAAAAGTTGAGTGAATTGATATAAACAAGAAATACTAAATTTGAATTAACTAAAAGTACATTAAATTATTAATTAGAAAATCGACTATCATGCAAAAGAGAGATTGATGATAACACATTTTTAGGAGTTAAGATTGAGTTTTGAGTTTGCATGGTTAAGTTCGAGTTCTAGGTTCTTTTCCTTTATTCGAAGGATTTGGCCATTGTTCTACACACACAAATTTGTAGGTTTTGGCTCTAAAGATTGGATCGGAGGATATTGTGAAAGCTTTAGAAAATTTTTAGGGTTTTGATTTTTCCTTGTGCTTTCTGTCAATTGGTGGTTTGAGGTAGGGTTTGAAAACCCTTGTAGATTAAATTAGTATTATTTTTTTTAAAAAAATGTTTTCTTCGTGCCTATTAGATCTTGTTGATATATGTTTTAGAATTCTTCTCTTGCTTAAATTTTTGGTTATAAGCTTTTGGTGAAAGGAATCTGGTATTGTGAATACCTGGTATGTTAAGAATACCGTAGAAAAATCTTGTTATGAATCTGTTAGGGTTTGATAAATTTTTTTGTAGATAACTTAGGGTTTGAATCAAATTAAAATATTGAAATAATTTTGCTTCCTAGTAGAAATCAGCTATTATATTTCTCGTTGGTTAATCCGATGTTCTTCTTTATATAAATATAAAAATATTATGCTTGTTGTTTTGTGTCAGAATTTTTTTTTGACAAAATAAATTAATAAAATAAAAATAAAAAAATAAAAAAATATAAATGTTGGGGAGGCGGGGGTTTTCCTTACCCCCAACCCCTCAACTCCTTAGCTGTCGTGACAACCAAGGCTACCCACGATAGCAGGGGGTGGGACCCGTGTATAATTTTATTTAAACTATGGTATTAATATTCGTTAATATTTTTCTATTATTATTTAATATTGAGGATAAATTTAATTATTAATTAATAGGTTTTATCAATTAATAGTTAAGAAAACTTGTGTTTTTAAATTGAGAGATTTTATCATGAAATTATATTGTCTTAGTAATTATTAATTTTGGAATCAATTTATTTTTTGATGAATAGAGGCCTTTTCTATTAATAAAAATATTAAATTACAATATTCACAGAAAAATGGGTGGGGGAAAGAGTCACCCCGTGAAGAGTCACACGTCACCTAGGTCAGAAGCATACAACTATTCATAAAAAGAAAACATATAAAGAGAGAAACCCTCAAGCTATGAGGGCAGTAGCAGAAGAGGGAGGAGGATCTCTATCATCAAGATTGCCCCAAACATTGGGCCCTAGGGTTTGGTCAAGAATCGACCAACCATCTTCTTTTTCTTCTTCTTTCTCCAACTTTCCTTCCTCCCGCTTGAGAGAAATAGCAAGTGCCAAGCGGGGAATTTATCAGAAGTGGTAGGAGGCCATGCTGGAACATTGACCAAAGGCCAAGTAGAAGCAATAGAAGTAGAAATAAGTAGGGGAGGCCAACCGACACCCGCAGCCCTCCAAGGAGGAGGAGAGGCAGAGTGGCAGCGCCAAGGGCACGGAGTACTGGAATGCTTGGTAGAGGAACTTCGGTTGGGACGATAGCTCCTGGGAGGCATGCAGTCAGCCGAGAGAGAATTCGGTGGCACCCTAGCAAAAGTTCAAGGGGCATTTCCCTAGTGCTGCAATAATTCCTATAGATGAGTGACCTCCAAGGCCACCTTGTCCACTTGCACTTGAATATGCATCATGACATTATTAGATAAACATGCCTTAACATAAAGATAAATATTAATATCCAGAAAGCTGTGAGAAAAAAAGAACAACATTTCGATCTTTCCATAATGTAAACAAGATCTCCATCCTGAAAGCATGCCATATCTGGGTATACTAGGAAGGCATTCTAGGGGAGTCACTAAGGACTGCTATATGCCAAGAAAAAGGCTTGGGCTGGAAAGGAAAAAAGAGGTCGTGTATCTAGATCCAATAATTCTGGGCTTGACAACAGAACTAAAAAATGTGCATAATAGTTTCAGAATGGCCACAAAAAGGGCATTTAGGGTCAGACACACCCAAATGCCAGAGCCGAGCTCCCAAAGGTAAAATTTGGTAAAGAAAACACCAGGAAAAATGAGCAATCTTAGGCTCAGTGACAGTATCCCAAATAGTACAAAAATGCCAGCTCCAAGTCTTTTGAGAGGAAGAAAGATGCCATTTATGATTGAGAGAATCAATCATGGGAAAATGAGGCACGAGCCAAGAATATCCAAATTTGGGCTTGTAACTAGTGAATGTCGTAGCAAGAAAACACCAGGAAAAATGAGCAATCTTAGGCTCAGTGACAGTATCCCAAATAGTACAAAAATGCTAGCTCCAAGTCTTTTGAGAGGAAGAAAGATGCCATTTATGATTGAGAGAATCAATCATGGGAAAATGAGGCACGAGCCAAGAATATCCAAATTTGGGCTTGTAACTAGTGAATGTCGTAGCAAGATACCATTTCCAGTCTTTCCACCAAGGTTTAATTGATTGAATTCCCATTTTATGTAAGAGATGGGGCGGAATGGCTAAAACAAGCAAGTTAAAAGTTTGATGATTTGAGTGGATGACCCGGAACTAAACATGAAGGTCATCCCAAGAGTGAAGACTCATAGTGGCTCTAGAAAATAGGTGTTTGGGAGTTTGAATGCCATGTTTATGAAAACAAAGAGCACTCATTCCCTAGATTCTGGCCAGAGGAAGCCCTTGCTGGGAAAATAAAGGAGACCACCAAATATTCTACTAGTTAAGAGAAAGACCATCATGAAAACTATTCCCATCCCAGTGAAGCCAAGGTTTGATACCCTCCTAGGCTCTCTAGATTCTTTTGGCAACAAAAGTTCCCTAGATATGAATAGGGGCCTCCATAACTAGAAGGGTTTGAAAGCCAATCCCCTTCCAGGTAGGCTTGTGTAACAGATACCCTGAAGAAATGTAGTTTTGAAGCAAAATTTTCCAGGCCTGATTTCCTATGAGACACCATACAATCCATTTCACACAAAGGGCCAGCTCTTGTTTCTGAGTATCAAGCAAACCAAGCCCACCAGAGGCCTTGGGGAGGCAACATAAATCTCAGGAAACTCTATGAAAACCATGATGATCAATTCTAGAAGCCCAAAGGAAATATCACAGTAATTTCTCAAGCTTCTTATAAGAAGCTTTTGAGGGAGCCCAACAAGAAGAATAGTACACATGCATAGAAGCCAAAATGTTAGAGCAGATTTGAAAATTCCCAGTGAGAGAGAGCGGCTTGGTGATCCATGATCCAATAGGTAAGATTTTTCTCAATTTTGGCTAGAATTGCATTCCATAATTTAGTAGGAGTAGCTTGAAAAGCAAAGGAGATGCCCAGAAAGTGGAAAATTTCCCCATGTTGAATCTTGGACCATCCAAATTGAGAAAACTAGGGCAGATCGGGGAGGGTAGACTGCCTGAAACATAAGGTTTTATTTCATTGAATGGTGGAACCAAAGGCAAGACAATAGGTGTCTAAACACTACAAGGCTGCCTTGATATTATCTTCATCCTCTTCAAGAGTGAGAAAGGAATCATCAACAAAATGGTCATTGACCAATTGTTGAGAAGAGTCTGGTAAAGTAATTCCCCGAACATGACCCATAGAAATGGAATGAGCAAGAAAATAGCCAAATCCTTCCGTCACTAGAACATACAAGGCAGGAGCTAGAGGGAAGCCTTGTCAAATAGAATGAAAAAGACCAAAAGTAGAAGACTATCGACCATTGATGGTGATGTAGGCAGAGGCATCACTGAAAAGCATTTGCACAAATTGAAGAAATATGGGACCAAAACCAAGAGTGTGAAGCATAGCTAAAATAAAAGGCCATTCAATGCAATCATAAGCTTTAGAAAAATAAATTTTGAGAAAGAGGGATTTCTGGTGAGATTTATGAGCCCATTCCATACCTTCCCAAACTGCAATGATATTGTCAAGAATAAATCTTGATTTGATAAAGCTAGTTTGCTCCGGATGAACAATCTGAGGTAGAATGTGATGGAGCTTGAGAGACAAAGCCTTGGAAATGATCTTGTAAGAGACATTGAGCAATGTAATAGGCTACCAATTATAGATATCCTTCGGGTTCCCAACTTTAGGAATGAACTTGATATTGTCCTGGTTGATGATGTCCCCAAGAGATTGGGAATGAAAGGCTTCAAGGTAGACCTGGTGAATATTAGGACCAATGGAATCCCATAGGGCTTTATAAAACTCACAGGGAAAGCCATCGCATCCTAGGGCTTTATCATCAGCCATAGCAAACACAACTTCTCGAAGATCCTACAAGGTAAGCAGTTGATCACAAATAACACACTAAGAGGAGGAAACACATTATAAATTGATTTTCTTATTAATGAAATTTAATTTAAGAATGTAATTATAGTTGTGTTAGTGATTATTTTAATAAATTAATTTATGTAATGGTGTTTTACAAATTAGTTTATTATTATTAAATTCTTATGATTTTTTTCCTTCTGTGATTGTGGGATTAAGAGGGAATCTTTTTACGTCATCCGTTTTAGGATTATTACTAGAGGCAGGGTTAGGGAAAATGTCTTATGTTTGTTTGTCTTGCATATTTGTATGGCATTCAATTTTTTTTATAACCCAACCCTATGGAAGCTCTTGATTATGTTTTTACTATTTGAAATTTTTATGAAGTACATGTGATGGAAGTTGGTCATGTGAGTGTTCCTATGATATTTTGGAACCAAATCTTGAATTTTATGATTCATGATTATCTATGAGACATTTTTGAGAGTTACAAGCTTAGGCTAGGTTATCTAGGTGTTAGAGGGGAAGTGACTTTCTTTGGAGGCACCGGAGCCCAGAAGTGGCTACTTGGGTATCCTTAGTAAGTTACTTAATAAGAGATGATATAATACATTAAATGGGGTTTTAAAATGAATTAATAAGATAATGGATTCCTCACCCATGCCTTGAGTGCTATTATAGGCTAAGGATGGGAGTGGGATAAGATGATTACCCATCTAGTAGTGACAATGAGTTCTAACATGATCGATTATCCTTGACTACATGAGAGGATTTTAGGTTTTATATATGTTCACACTTAGGAGTTGGAGTCTAGTGAGATCATTCCAAGGGGTCGACATATGTGATGACACTTCACTGATTTCTTCTTAGGTTTCCTACATGTGTTGTCTACCTCTAGATTAGTATGTGTACCTTTGTGTTTTGAGTTGTACCTTTGAGATATGAAGATTTCAGGATCCCTTTCTTAGTACTACCTAGTGATTCATTTTGGTATTATTATCTGAGTGGGGTCTGATGTCATCTTTTCAGGATGGTGGGAGTGGAACCATATGTTTTCATGAGGTTAGGAGGCAATGATTATCTTACCATTTGAGACTCTGACATTCCTGTACCAATTCTAGATTATCATTGTTGTGGTTTCTTCTTATTCTTTCATCCTTAGAGATTTGTTCCTATTCTTCCTTTTTATTGTATTTTTACTTTGTACTTATTATATTTACATACCCTACTACTTTTGCAGTAGATGTGGGTTATCATGTATATACCTTATGGTTCATATGTATTTTTTAATTCTTTATGAGATGATGTACTTTAGTTCCATAATGTGGAAGATTTATATGGTTGTCTTACTTAATATATTAAATTATGTTTACGTGTTTCTACATCAAGGAACCCTTGAGATTTTTAATTTGTAAATGAGTTTGTGTTTATGAGTATGGTTTGACTTTATATTATTGCTTCTACTTTGTTATTAATTATTTTTTGTAAACTCTTAAGAAAAAAATTATTTTGTAAACTTAGTAACATGTTTTAGGTTAATTCTCCTAGGTTCCTTTGCGGGGAATTATACTTGATATCAAAGCCCATGTTTTTGCACTGGGAACTCTAGGAATTTTGTATGCCCATTAAATGTCTAGTAGTTAAAACTTAGAAATATAAACTTAAACATATAACACTCTTGTATTTTAGACTATTATTTTGTGATTATATCACATTTAATTGTTTTGGATTTGTTTTGAGTTAGCCTCTAGGGAAAGGGTATTGACAAACTCTCTAGTACATAAATGTGAATTGAACTTTGGTAAATTCATTACCTTAGTTGATCTTCATGTGATTCCTTTGGGATCATATGACATTGTCCTTGGGATGGATTGGCTAGGTTCTCATGGGGCCAACATTTATTGTAGATAAAATATAATCAAATGTAAGGATGATGTTGGAAAGGATTTTTATATTGTGGGAGTTCAACATCCTACATCTCTTTGTATGATTTCCTCTATGCAACTCAAGCGAAGTATGCGAAAGGGTTGTCAGGTTTTTGCAGTAACTATGAATGAGATGGATGAAGTTTAAACTAAGGAGAAGACTCTTGATCATCCTACTCTTGATGAATTTGTTGATGTCTTTACTAGTGAGATTCCAGGTATGCCACTAAATTCTGACATAGATTTTCACATTGATCTTGTTCTAGGAGCACAAACTATATCTAGAGCTCCTTACTAGATGACCAAATGGGAATTGAGTGATCTTAATCTCCATTTAGAGGATCTTTTGGTAAATGGAAGTATTCAAATAAGTCTTTCTCCATTGGGAGAACCTATACTCTTCATTAAGAAGAAAGATGGATCTTTATGCTTGTGCATTGACTATAGATAGTTGAACAAGGTAATGATTAAGAACATGTATCCTTTTCCAAGGATTGATGACCTCTTTGATTAGATAAAAGGATCCAAGGTATTGTCAAAGATTGATCTCAAATTAGGATACCATCAGTAACGTATCCAGGATGCAGATATTAACAAGACTTCATTCCGTACTCACTATGGTTATTATGAGTTCACAGTAGTCCCTTTTGGTTTGAAAAATGCTCCATATATTTTTATGTGCTTGATGAATGGAGTATTTCATTCTTACCTTGACCATTTTGTTCTTGTCTTCTTGGATGATATATTGATATATTGTAAATCCATAGAAGAGCATGAGGAACATCTGCAACTAGTTTTGCAGTATCTTCATGACAATCAGTTGTATGAAAATGTGACAAAGTGTGTCTTCTTTCAGTTTGAGGTTCATTACTTGGGACATGTGATCACATGTGAGGGTATTTCAGTAGATTCTTCAAATATTTAGGCTATGGTTACTTGCCAACCCCCACCAATGTGTTTGAGGTTCATAGTTGTAGACACCTAAAAATTGTCAAGATCAATTCAAGTGAGCAACCAAGGCAAAATTAAGGCATTAATTGCAATAAAGCCTCAAATCCAATATCAATTGAAAATCAAAAGCTAATAAAATCAAATAAATGAATTAATTATGAAATTTATCTAATTAATTGTATAGTTTAACTAAAAATCAAATCAACCCATTCAAGGGGTACACATGGCTAAAGAAATCAATTAAATTCAATTAATTAATCCCTATTTTCCCTCACCCACCACATGGGAGGAAATTACCTCAACCAATAGGTATTGAGGATTGGACTCACATGGATAAAAAACAAATTGAATCTCAATCACTCATAAGGTGAGAGCATCTTGACCACTCATTTTGTCTCATTGTCTCAAGCTTTGAGGACAAAATATTTAAATTATCCCCATAATTGAAACCATGGACTTAACCTTAATTCAACCATGATTAAAGTAACTCCACCCCCTATGCTTGCAAAAATCTATAAAAGCAAGGCTAAAATTAGGAGAAAATGATCCATCCACACATCTGAGAATTGCATCAAAGTTATTACAAATTTGAGCTAGAAAGACATTTTAGTCGTAATTAAGCATAGTTTCTTTGAAATAGGCTTTATTTGTGCAATCATCTATCATTTTTTCATTTTAGGATTGTTACTAATGGAAGCTTTCTGAGAGCTTATCATTAGCATTATTAGTTAGAGAGCTATAGGATATTTCTTGGCTTTATTTGCATTTAAATAGCTTATTAATTGTGGTAATTTAGCTTATTTTGATTTAAATATTGTCAAACTAATCCTATAAAGGTACTTCTTGTACACAAAATGGCACCCACCATGGGGCATTAAGCCTCAATTACTTAAATTTTGGAAAAATTTGTATAATTCTAGGATTTTATGTTTCAATTCTTTGTTTTACAAGTGAAATAGTGCATTTGATGCTTTAAATAACATGTTTGAGAAAAGAAACAACATGTATGAGGCTTGAAACAATGCATCCAAAGCCAAGCTTGATGCATTTGCATGACCAAATAGTACATTTGATCACTTCTATCTTCTATCTTAATTTCTTTCATCTCTTCTACCCGACTCCGCAGCATGTTCGACTATTCTTGCAATGCTTTCAAAGTTTTATTTACGTGTATTTTAATCTTTAAATAGTGCATTTAATTTATGTAATAGCACATTTGAACAATCCCATAGCACATTTAATACCCCACATAGCACGTTTAATCAGTCTTGTAGTACTTTTAATACCCCAAATAGCACATTTAATCAATCTTGTAGCGTGTTTAATACCCCAAATAACGCATTTAATCATTTCTATAGCGCTTACACTTTTTTTTATTAATTTTAAATTTTTATAGTAAATAATGTTTTCTCTGTGTTTTTTTGATGGCAGGACATAAATTTTTCTGGAAACTAGAGGCCAGAATCCACAGTGAGGATAAAAACATAAAAAGGAGGTGGAAAAGAGAGAAAACTCTTCATCTTAACAAATTTTTGGGAGGATTCCAAGAATCAAGTTAAAGAGTATGAAATATATCCGCATATAATTGATTTGTACAAATATAAATTTGTCTCTTTAAATTGGATATTTGTTTCTTAAGTTCATTATTTTAATCAATTTTAAGGAAAGGAATAAAGTTCAAATTGTTTGGATTTCTTCACTTTGTTGTTTTTGTTGGACTAATAATCTTGAGAGAGGATGCAATACAACTAGAATGATCGCCACTAGGTGAGTAAATAATTAAAAAATTAAATAAAAAATGCCCCTAGCCTTTTCTAGCTATGAAAAGGTAAGCATATATCCATATGCATTTTGCTTAAATTATGGCATTTGATTTGAATCTAGTTAATTAGAAACCTATTATTTTTTGATAGATTTAGTAGTAGGCCTATGCTATTCACTTTTTAAGTGAATCAAAATGGCAAACCTACTAGATTTCTTGATTAAAAGAAAGGATAAGGAATAAACAAGAACTAAATGTGAAGCCTATTGTTTGTGGAGGAGAGTAGAAATACTCAATTCCCATCAGATTAGAAAGCTTGGGAAAATTGAATATTTTTAATTGTGTTTGTAAGTGAGGAATAGTAGGGATATTCTCTTCACCTTTTGGTGAATCAAACTCCAAAACCTATTTCTTCACAAGTCATTTATTCACTTTAAAATGAACATGCTAGAACTTTACTGGGCTCACCTCCCAAGAATTTTCCTTTGTTGCAATAATCTGACCCACTATAAAATAAAACACATTCATCCTTAATGGGGTGAGTGACAAAAGGATATCAAGAATCGAACTTCCTTGAGTAGTCCTTCGGGATTGTGCAAAACTCTGATATACTAGTGGTGGGAAGCCCCTAATTATTGTGGGATGAAACTTGATGTTCTTTTGAACATAATCTATACTAGTTCCTTGTTAATTAGCAAGCCTAACTCATTAGAGCCATTTAAAAGCCAAATTTGACCTTAGGTAGATTACTTGGAATATTTTCTTGTGACAATTGATAAAACCATTGTATTGTGCTTATTATTCTTGAAGGTCTATGATTACAAAAAGAAAACATCCATTAAGATCCAAAAATCAATTAAAAACAATAATTCAAAAGAATATTCTATTCACAAGAATTCAAGATATGAAAAAAGCAAGGGATACATCATCCAAAATATTATCATTAAGAACAATGTTTCCTTATATTTATGATCCTAATATTACGTCCATGTCTACATAATCTTCAAAAAAAATGGCTATTCCAAAATCTCACATTAATTATATTGTTGATAAAGAAGAACATTATGAACATCATATCTTCGATAATTCAACCTTTGATCAAAAAGAAAATCATGAACACCCTATATTTGATCAAGAACATCCTAATGGTAACCCAATCTTTGATGACAAACCTATGTCACATTATCAAGATAATCCCATCTTTGATCAAGAAAATCAAGAAAAAGTGGTTTTATCTCAACGATCTTCATCACATGACAATGGAAAATTGGATCATCGAGATCTTGAATATCACATCTCTTTGAAAAACACAAATACATATAAATATCCATGGGATAGATCATTTACTCCTTTGGGACAATCCTATGAATTAGCTTTGGAAAAACTCCTTGAAAATAATCTCATCATTTTTCCTAAAATCACTTCATGTGGTTTTATCTTTTTGAGTAACTATTGTGCACATCATAGACATAATGAACATGAATCTTCATATTGCATGGAGTTGAAACATGAAATCCAAGATCTTATTGATGATGACTTAATAAAAATTGAAAACCCTAATGAATCATCTAATGAAGATACTACTCTCAAGCAAGATCAAACTTATGAACACATGTCTAGTAGTGGTTTTCTTATAGCCTCCACTTCTTCCAACATTCCTCCATCTCATAAAGAAGAAAAGCTATCTAATATTCCTCCATCAAATAAAGAACCTAATGCTTTTCATGATAACTATGTATACCCTCAAGGGATGCCTCTAAAAGAGATCCAAGCTAACCTACATCTTGCTACAAACTTCTTTCATGCTTCAAAGGTTATAGACCTCAAGCCTTCATGTGCTAAAATGCCTATTGTACCTATTTGAAATAAACATCCATCATCCCTTCAAGATTCCCTCATACAAATCCAAACTCCTACATTGTCCTTAGAAGTGGCTCCATGTCAAGAGACTAATCCAAAGCACAATTAAATAAGTATTATTAAGGATCAAGATCAAGATATTATCCCTTCTTATCCTATATTTTGTTAGAACTATTAGTCCACAATACAATTGAGAGGGGGGGTGAATCAGTTGTATGGAATATTATTAAACTTTAAACTTTAAGTAGCAACAATATCAGATCCAATGAACACAATAAATCTCAACACAATAACACAATATTTTGGTGTCGGGGAAACCCTGTTAAAGGTAAAAATCCCAGTGGGAATTAGCACCCACAAATGATGCACTGAGAGTATAGTATCCTTGTTAGAAGATTTAGCTTTGTTAGGAGCTTATTGAAACATTATAGTACATAGTCCTTGTTAGAGGAAAGACCCTATTAGGAGTCAAGAAGAAAGGGGAGGGCTCACTACCCAAAGAAGGTTAAATCCACCTTCAGAACTCATTGTTTGCAACACAAGTGTATATTAAGAAATACACAATCTTTTTGAACCATTCAACAACAACTGTCTTTGCTTGATTAGTTCCAATGAAGTCCACCAGTAAACCTATTCTCTACATACAATAGACACAAGCTCGCAACATTTACAACCTCTTTATATCACCTTTTTTTCATCCATATCTTTTCCAAAGAAAAGACCTCTCATATATACCTTGTTACAATGCTCATGATCAGGTCATCCCATAAGCCTTTCCTAATTACAAATAATTACATAAAACCTTGCTAAGATACACACATTATCTAAAACAAGTATACAATGATTACATTACATCAATTAAGGACCGACATCCTTGATTTATGTTTGCCAAGAAAAACACATGCTACATCTCCTAAGTCAACTTCCAAATAGGTCTTCTCCAGAACATACACCACAATTGATGTCACCAAGCATTCTGTACCTTGTGCTGATCAAAAAACATCCTTCAGTACCTTGTCTATCATCCCTCAAGCTTGAATACATTGAATCCATATCATCTGGAAGATATACCAGAAACATAGAGACTAATTCTGTCATTTCTCACTATCATAGTCCAGTGACCAGTCTTCACCAAAACATTTGTAACTCATCCAATATGAAACATTACATGATGTGATCTTGGATATAAGATCACAAAATCTTCCTTAACTCTCATCTGACTTTGCAACATCTGAAACATTTATACAATGTTCGTACACTGTGATAACCAACCTATTCTCCTCACAAAAACATATGTTGACATCAGTGACAAAACACAAATGACAATAGTATGAGTGCCCATTTAGTAACATAGTGATTAAATATATAAAATGTCTCAATCACCTCCCCATGCTTTAGAAATATCCAAAAATCTCCCCCTTTGGCATTGATGGCAACATATGGGAAAATCCATCCCAAATTTTAATCAATCCAAAAGTTTTGAAACCAAAATAGTAGTCTTATAGTACACCTTTAAACACTCTCCCCTAATAGTAGGGATTTTCTCATACATATCTCTCCCCCTTTGACAACAATGGAAAAGGGTTCCATATGGTATCAAAATTTCTCCTTCTACATCCTTCATGAACCAGGTGCTAAATCACCCAAATATCTTTTGTAAGCTCTCACATACGAGCACTCCCCCTAAGGAGTAGATCCTTTACATCAAGTCCAGATAATGATAAGGCTCTGAGAACCTCTAGACTGATGCACCTCTTCATCATTTAATTCTAACTAAGAGGGGCCTAAACCCCAAGCATACCTTGTAGATATTCAAAGGTATCTTTTGGTGTTGACTTAGTGAAGATGTCAGCAATCTATTCCTTAGTGCTAACATATTCCAACTTTATTTCCTTTTCTGCCACCTTGTCCCTCAAGAAGTTATACTTGATAGAAATATGTTTAGTTTTAGAATGCATCACTGAATTCTTTGACATATTCACTGTACTGGTGTTATCACAATGGATAACCATTGGCTCATCAAAATTTATTCCAATATCCTTCAACATTTGCTTCATCCAAACAATTTGAGTGCAGTTAATATCAGCAACAACATACTCTAATTTTGCATTAGATTGAGCTATACAATCTTGTTTCTTACTTAGCCATGATACCAACTTTTTCCCAAGGAAAAATGCACCACCACTAGTACTTTTTTGTTATCAATGTTTCTTGCCCAATCAACATCAGTATAAGCATGAAGCACAAAACTACATTCCTATCATACCATAGGCCATATTCAATTGTCCCTTTCAGATATCTGAATATCCTTTTCATAGTAGCTAGGTGTGTCTCCTTTGGCTCCTCCTGATATCTAGCCACAATTCCAACACAATTAGCAATATCTGATCTGATATGAGTCAGATATTGTAATCCTCTAACCATTGATTTGTACTTGTTCTGAAATACACACTGAGTCTCATCATTACATGATATCTTATTACCAGTCACCATGGGTGTTCCTAATGGTTTACAATCTTCTATTCCAAACTTCTTTAGCATTTCTTTGAGATACTTATTCTGAGAAATAATGATACCATTCTCATTCTAAATTATTTGTAGTCCAAGAAAGAATTTCATTTCACCTATCATGGACATTTCAAATTCATTTTCCATCTCCTTAGAGATTTTTTTTCATAATTCATCATCTCCTCCAAAGATAATATCATCAACAAAAAATTCAATTATCACAACTCCATCTTCACTAGTTCTTAAGTATAGATTGTTGTCAGCATTACCTTTTCTAAATCCAAGGCAAAGTAAGTATTTTTCCAACCTTGCATACCAAGCCCTTGGAGCTTTCTTTAGTCCATACAGTGCCTTCTTCAACTTGCATACCATGTCTCTATCTTCGGATAGAGGAAATCCATTTGGTTTTTCTATGTATACTTCTTCTTCAAGATACCCATTCAAGAATGCAAATTTCACATCCATCTGATACACCTTGAAGTCTTTATGTGCAACATAAGACAAGAATAGTTTCACTTCCTCTATTCTAGCAATAGGAGAAAATGTTTCTTCAAAGTCTATGCCTTCTTGCTGTGAATATCCCTTACATACCAGTCTTGCTTTGTTTCTTACAAAAATTCCTTCTTCATTCATTTTGTTTCTGAAAACCCATTTTGTTCCTATTACATTTTTGTTTTTAGGTCTAGGAACCAATTCCCAAGTGTTATTCTTCTTTATCTAATCTAATTTTTCCTTCATAGCATTTATCCAATATTCATTTTTACATGCTTCATCTATAGTCTTTGGTTCAACTTGAGAAATCAAACAAATTTCTTCTCTACCTTTCATCTAGTCATTACTCCTTGATTAGAATCACCAATAATTTGATTTTTAGGATGATTATTCTTTACATACCTCAGATTCTTAGGAATCTCAATAGCTTCACTTGTGTCAACATCATAATGTTGGAAAGTTGGCTATATTGATGTATATGACTTGATATAGTGTTGTCATTATGGCAACAAAGTCATATAGTAGTTTGGAGTCAGTGCACTTGATGAGAAGATCAAAAATCGGTTAAGTGTTGAAGATTGGACAGTGTACAAAGTTCCTACAGCTCAAAGCATCAACGCACGTGCATATGGAAGAATTATGGTATGCACCCTGAAAGTTAAGTTGTTTAGACTATATTCATGCTTATTCTCTGAGCACATGATCAAATGTGCAAGTATGAGAAAGATACAGTCAGTTGAAGTTGCACAACCAGTGTGTGCCAGTGAAGAACATAGTAAGTAGCTGATAGTTATCATTTTGAGTTGTGACTATATTCTAATGTTGTAAAGGCTATGCACCTATTGTAACTAGGTTATCAACATGTATATATGTTTGACTATAAATATGCTTAAGCCAATTCATTTGAAAATGTTGTATGTAATGGGTTTAAGGGCCGACCTAGTCATTTATTTTGTATGTGCGTATAAATATAAGATGCACCCATTGTATTCAATATGGATGTTGATAGATAGTTGTATTAAGTAGAGAAGAAGTATGTGAAGAGTTAATAAGATGTATTAGAGCTTTGCAAGAGGTCAAAGCATCAGCGCATCAAAGGAACTAATCTAACAAGCAGTGTCACAGTGACAGTTCATCCATAAGATATAGTGTGTATCTGAGATCAGAAGGTTGTAGCCTTCACCACTTGAGCAGTGAGCTCTAGGACAGTGCATCCTCTCCTCTAACAGGGACTATTGTAAAAGACTCCTAACAGTGTCCCACCCTTAACAAGGTCTACTATACTTAATGCATTGTAAAGCAACTCCTAACATGGTTAAGGATCTTCTAACATGGATCACAAACACTAGTACAAAATATTAGTGGGTGTCAATTCCCACTGGGGTTTTTACCTATTTGGGTTTTCCCGTAACCATATTGGTGTCATGTGTTGATTTCATGTTTCATGTTTATGTGAATGTTTATTTCAATTCTTAAGCATTCAATTTTAGTTTAAAGATTAAAGTAAAAAGATAAAATACAGTGAACACTGATTCACACCCCCCCCTCTTAGTGTTCCCATTCCTAACATATAAGTCTATTTTTCACATTCTACCTCAACAAGTTCTTCTTCAACAATAGTAGTATCTTCTTTGAGCTCTTTAGTCTGATTACTGTCATACATTCTTTCTTGTATCTAAAATTTTTCATCTATCCTTACATTGTTACTTTCAATTATCTTTCTTAATCTTAGATTGAAACATTTGTAAGCCTTTCTCTTAGTAGAGTAACCAAGAAAAATTCCTTCATCACTTCTAGCATCAAACTTTCCTATCTCATCATCTCTCTTGATATAACACTTACTACCAAATATTCTAAAGTATTTTACAGTAGGAGTATGATCAAACCACAATTCATAAGGAGTCTTACTTGTACCTTCTCTAATTTGAATTCTGTTCAAGGTATACACTGTTGTCCCAACAACCTCTCTCCAATGTACATGAGATACATTTCCTTCAAGCAACATTGTCCTAGTAGCATCAAGTATAGTCCTATTCCTTTGCTCTGCTATCCCATTCTGTTGTGGAGTCCTAGGAGTAGATGTCTGTCTCTTTATTCCATTCTCTTCACATTATGAATTGAATAAGTCTGAAGTAAAAACTCCACCTTTGTCTGACCTTGGACACTTAATCTTTAAACCTAATTCATTCTTTACTTTTGATTTGAACAAATTGAATTTATCAAATGCTTTTGATTTTTATTTCAAATAAGTAACCCACATCATTCTAGAAAAGTCATCAACAAAAAGTGTGAAATACCTTTCACCATAGTATGATCTTGTCCTTGTAGGTCCACATAGATCTATATGTACCAAATCCAACTTTCCTTTTGATGTATATGCTTTTCTTTTGTAACTGCTTCTAGTTTGTTTTCCCATAACACATTCTCTACATATAGTGTTAGATGGTTTCACAATCTTTGGTAGATCTCTTATTGCATTAGCCATACTTGCTTTCACAATTTTATCAAAATTAACATGAAAAAATATTCTATGCCATAACCAACTATCATCTACCTTCACAACAAAACAAGAGGCACCAAATGTATTTAATTCAAATACATTACCTCTAGATTTAGTACCGATTGCAATCAACTTACCTACCTTACTTCTGATAAAACATTTACCATTAACAAAACTTAATTGAAACTCTTTATCCATTAACTGTCCAACACTCAACAAGTTATGTTTCAGTCCATCAACAAGAAACACATTATCTATATTAGTCTTTCCATCCAAGGTAATAGATCCTACACCTATGATAGGTTTAGGAAGATTGTCTCTGAATCTCACAACACCACCATCATACTTCATTAATTTAACAAACTTGTTTCTATCTCTAGTCATATGATGTGAATAACCACTATCTATTATCCATTCAATTTTCTTGTCAACATGAGATACTAAAGCCTTTTCCTCATGCACTGGTTTATCTCTAATAGCAACAAATCTAATCTCTTCATAATCTAAATCATCATCATCAAAAATACCTTCACTAGCATAATAACATTCTTTATCCCTTTTAGACTTGAAAAAATTAGGTTTGTACTTAGGAACTCTTGTAGGACATCTAGATGTAAAATGACCTACCTTATTACATGAAAAAAATTTCAAGGGTAACTTGCCTTAAAATTTTCCCTTACCTCTCTTTACTCTTCTAGCAATTAGTGCAACAAGTTCATCCATCTTTCTTTCCTCTGCCATTATCTGTTTCCATTCCTCAACATACTCACCAAGCTCTTCTTTTAGGTCTTCACTGCTGGTGCTTGGAAGTGCAAACATTTTCTTGTGTGCACCTTGAATACAATTTCCACTTTAGGTACCGAATCTCCCATTTGAACAGCCTCTAAGGTAGTTAGCTTTGCAATCAACATCTCTCTACTAAAATTTAGAGTTAAGGGTATAGTCTCTTGAATAAACATAGCATTGAACTTGTATACAAGTGTTAATAGTCTAAGGATCTTCACAACAACTTCTTCTTCATCATAAGTGCCTCCATAATTTCTAATTCCAACCACAACTTCTGTAACCATTTGAACATAAGCCCTAATGTTTTCATCATCCTTCATTTGTAGCTTCTCCATTTTAGTTTTCTAGTTTTGTAACTTCACTTTCTTGCTACATTTGTCTCCTTCATATAATGCTTCAAATCTTCTCCAAGTCTCATATGTCGAATCCAAGTCTTTAACTTCAGTAAACTCACCTTCAGATAGTGTGCTTATCAGTGCTTCCCTTGTGACTATGTTGTATGAGAATACCTTCTTTTCATCATCAGTAGTTGATGGAAAATCACTCCCAGTCTTCATAGCTACCTTATTCTTTGTAATCAACCAATAGTCTATCCCCAAACATAGAAAATGAGTTCGCATCTTGTTCTTCCAACTTCCAAAGTTCTCAGGATCAAACTTCAGACTATCCTTCCTATAGAATGCCATCTCCAAGATCACCTCAAGCTGTTAAGATTTCTCTTTGAGGACCTCAAGCTCTGATACCAATTGTTAGGAATATTAGTCCACAATACAGCTGAGAGGGGGGGGGGGGGGGGGTGGATCAGTTGTATGGAAGATTATTAAACTTTAAACTTTAAGTAGCACAATAAATCTCAACACAATAACACAATATTTTGGTGTCGGGGAAACCCTATTAAAGGTAAAAATCCTGGTGGGAATTAGCACCCACAAATGATGTACTGAGAGTATAGTATCCTTGTTAGAAGATTTAGCCCTATTAGGAGCTTATTGAAACATTACATTACATAGTCCTTGTTAGAGGACATTCCCTGTTAGGAGTCAAGAACAAAGGGGAGGGATCATTGCCCAACAAAGGTTAAATCCACCTTCAGAACTCATTGTTCACAACACAAGTGTATATGAAGAAATACACAATCTTTTTGAACTATTCGGCATCAGCTGTCTTTGCTTGATCAGTTCCAATGAAGTCCACCAGTAAACTTCTGCTCTACATACAACAAACACAAGCTCACAGCTTTTACAACCTCTTTATATCACCTTTTTCTCATCCATATCTTTTCCAAAGAAAAGACCTCTCATATATACCTTGTTACAATTCTCATGATCAGGTCATCCCATAATCCTTTCCTAATTACAAATAATTACATAAACCCTTTCTAAGTTACACATAGTATCTAAAATAAGTATACAATGATTACATTACATCATTTAAGGACCGACATCCTTAATTAATGTTTTCCAAGAAAAACACATGCTACATCTCCTAAGTTGGCTTCCAAATAGGTCTTCTCTAGAACACATGTGACAGCTAACATCACCAAGCATTCTGTACCTTGCACTGACCAAAAAGCATCCTTCAGTACCTTGTCTATCATCCCTCAATCTCGCATACCTTGAATCTACATCATCTGGAAGATATACTAGAAACACAGAGACTAACTCTGTCATTTCTCATTGTCACAGTCCAGTGACCAGTCTTCACCCAAACATCTGTAACTCATCCAATATGAAACATTACATGATGCAATCTTGGATATAAGATCACAACACCTTCCTTGACTCTCATCTAACTTTGCAACATCTAAAACATCTGTACAGTGTCCGTACACTGTGATAACCAGTCTGTTCTCCTCATAAAAACATATGTTGACATTAGTGACAAAACACAAATGACAATAGTATGAGTGCCCATTCAGTAACACAGTGATTAAAAATGTAAAATATCTCAATCACCTCCCCATGCATTAGCAATATCCAACATATTTGACCAAAGTCCCATACCCCAAGAGTCCCATGATGATCCCTTCATATCCTTCCATTTCTTCCAAGAAGATATCCTTTCATCTCAAACACCCCATATTACTTCACCTCTTATATCCTACCCATCTCCTAAGAAAGATTAATGTATTCCTTCCATCTCTAATGAACTTATTGAAAATCAAAAGCAAAGTATTCTTCCTAGGCTATCCAAAGATCCTTGTCAAGATCAAAGTACCCCAAAATCCACTTTTCATAAGCCTCCATATCTACCTCAAACTTCAACTACTCCTATTAAAGTCACTCCTATGAAAGCTACTCATAAGCCTATTGGTATAAAGATAAATCCAAAAGATGAAAGCCTTGTCCATGCAGCTCAAAATAAAGATGTTGATATCCCTCCCACATCTCATTTACCTCTATTTATGCATAAGCATATTCCTTCTACATCCTCCAAATCCATCCTTAGTCCCTATATCCCAAAGTTGAAACCTTATACATCCTCCAAAGCCATATTGGGTCTCTATATCCCTCCATCAACCTTTCATACCATCCCTAGCCCACAATCCACTTACCCTACATCCTATCAAGATCAAAAAAGACATACATAGTTGAGAAACCAAGTAACCATCCATGTGAACCATCTATATCATGTTGGATATTGCTAATGTATTGGGGAGATTGTTGGATACATTTAATATGTTTAATCACTACATTGAGTAATGATGAAATTACTACTATTGTCATTCGTGTTTTGTCACTGATGTCAACATATGTTTCTATGAAGAGAACAAGATGGTTATCATAGTGTACATATATTGTATGATGTTTCAAAATGTGTGAAGTTAGTTTTGAGTAAGGAAAGTGTTTTGATCTTATATCTAAGATCACATGATGTAATATTGCATATTGGCTGAGTTACAAAAGATTTAGTGAAAACTGGTTACTAGATAGTGACAGTGGAAGTTGATAGAGTAAGTCTTTGTGTTTTGGATATATCTTATAGGTGATGAGAATTCAGTGTATGCGAGCTTAAGGGATGATAAATAGGGTATTGAGGAATGTTCATTGGTCTGCGCAAGGTATGAAAAGTGGGATGACATCAGCTATGGCATGTGTTCTGGAGAAGACTTATTTGGAAGCTGACTTTAGAGATGTAGTGTGTATTATGATTGGAAAACATGAATTAAGGATGTTGGTCCTTAATTAATTGTTGTATACTTGTTTTAGATACCATGTGAATCTTAGCAAGGGGTTATGTAATCATTTGTATATTAGGAAAGCCTAACTAGCCGACCTGATCATGTAAAATGTAATAGGGTATATATGTAAGATATTTTCTTTTGAAAAGATAAGATGATAGAATGTATGTGATGTAAAAGAGGATTGTGGAAGCTACGAGCTTATGTTCGTTGGATGTAGAGTAGAGGATAATTATATACTTCACTGGAACTGATCAAGCAAAGACAGTTGCTATCAAACATTTCAAAGATTTTGTATTTCTTTATATACACTTGTGTTGCGAATAGTAAGTTTTGATTGTGGACATAACCTTCTTTGGGTAGTGAGCCTACCCTTCTTTTTCTTGAATCCTAATAGGGTTTTTCCTCTAACAAGGACTATGTATTGTAATGTTTTAATCAACTCCTAACAGGGCTAGATCTTCTAACAAGGATACTATACTCTCAGTACATCATTAGTGGGTGTTAATTCCCATTGAGGTTTTACCTTTAATAGGGTTTCCTCGACAAAAAATATTGTGTTAATGTGTTTGCATTCATTGTGTTCATTTGATTTGATATTGCTGCTATTCAAAGTTTAAAGTTTAATAATCTGTCATATAACTGATTCATCCCCCCTCTTAGTTGTATTGGTGGAATGTTATTCCTAACAATTGGTATCAGAGCTAATGGTCCTTAGAGAGAAATATTAATATCTTGAGGTGATCTTGGAGATGGCATTCTATAGGAAGGATAGTCCAAAATTTGATCCTGAAAACTTTGATAGTTGGAAGAACAAGATGTGAACTCATTTTCTATGTTTGGGTATTGACTACTAGATGATTACAAAGAATTAGGTGGCTATGAAGGCTGAGGATGAATTGGAAAAAGCTATTGATGATGAAAAGAAGATATTTTTGTATAACATGGTCACAAGGGAAGCACTGATCAGTGCACTCTCTGAAGGAGAATTTACTGAGGTTAAAGATCTGGATTCAACACACAAGATTTGGTTAAGATTAGAAGTATTATATGAAGGAGACAAGTTTACCAAACAAACAAAGTTCTAGAACTGGAAAACAAGAATGGAGAAGCTACAAATGAAGGATGATGAAAGAATTAGGGCTTATGTACAAAGGGTTACATAGCTTGTGATTGGAATCATAAATTCTAGAGGCACTTATGAAGAAGTCATTGCGAAGATCCTTAGCTCATTGACACCATTCTACAAGACCAAAGCTCAAACTATAGAATAAATTATACCTCTGACTCCTAACTTTAGTAGACAAATGTTGATTACAAAGCTAACTACCTTTGAAGTTGTAGAAATGGGAGATTATGTACCTAGAGTTGAAACTACATTCAAAGCATCTACACATAGGAAGATAAGGTCTACACTTCCGAGCACCAGTAGTGAGAACATAAAAGAAGAGCTTGGTGAATATGCTGAGGAATGGGAACCTATACAAGAAGAGGAAAGAAGGATATATGAACTTGTTGCATTGATCACTAGAAGAGAAAAGAGAGGTAAGGGTAAATTTGAAGGAAAGTTACCTTTGAAATGATTTTCATGTAATAAGATAGGTCACTTTGGATCTAGATGTCCTACAAGAGTTCCTAAGCACAAACCTAAGTTTTTCAAGTCTAAGTATTCAAAGGATAAGGAATGTTATTATGCTAGTGAAGGTATTTCTGAAGATGATGATTTGGATTTATTTCTATTAAAGATGAAAAACCAGTTCATGAGGAAAAAGATTTACTATCACATGTTGATAAGAAATCTGTTATCTCTATTGAGCCTTCTAAGGTTGTCATTAGTACCAAAGGTTTGTAAAGATATCGGTCGGTTACTTACATTGAGCTAATTGGTAACATAAAGCAGAACATACTAGTCGATAAAGCCTATATACTGAGCACCAACAAACATCGACACTGATAGACGGTAAACACCGAGCATCATAGTATACACCAATCAGTTTACACAGTGTTTACCGAGGATCACAGGAAATAACATAGTAATAAGGAATGGCACATTCTTCTATGCAAATGGTTACAACGGTTTGTAAAATGTTTTACCAAGATTGAGGAACATTTAATGTAATGATATTCATTAAATACAATGTATATCTTTTGTAATAGATGGTCTAGGTTATTATTGTACATCGTAGATCTTAGGGTTATGACTATTGTGTGTAACCTAATTTTGTTAAAGTGGAAAAAATAGAACACTATATATTTGTGTGTTCACATAATTTTTGATAAGAACTGATATATGAATCATGGAGCACTTGAAGCATTTTCCTATCTTCAAGTCTATCAGTTAACAGAGCAAAACTGAGTACAGAGGAATTTAGATTAAGCAAAATTAGTAGAGGCTACTGAGCAGTTCAGAGCAGAGATTCATCACAAACAAGGTGATATTTTATTAGAGCTTATAGATCTATATCAGACAATTAAGTGTCAAATATCAGATATTTACCTATTGCTTTCTAACAATTGTAATAGAGTTTTTGGATAAAATCTCTTAACATAGTAGACTTAACAGTCTTATGTAAATCTCTTAACCGAGTGCACACTTCATTAGTGTTGTTAAAATCCTATAACTAGGTAGATCTAGCCAATCTAACATGTCACTCCTAACAAGGTGAGATCACCAAAAGTGATTAAAACTTATAGCCCTAACAGGCAAACCTTTTCTATCTACAGTAGTGAAGAATTTGTGGGTGTCATCCTCATTGTAGTTTTTACCTTTTAACAAGGGTTTCCGTGTTACCAAAATACTTGTCTCATGTGATTGTGATATTGATTTCATGTTGTTTACTTACTTATGTTAAGTGGATAAATGATTCATGCAATTAGATTCAAGTTATCTTGGTCGGTTATCACTGTTTATAGTTATAGATCTGAAAGGTTTACAAGTAAAGTTTTTGAAGGCACTAATTCACCCCTTCCCTCTCAGTACCTATCTCTCCTAATTCCAACAATTGGTATAAGAGCACAGTTCTCTTATTTGAACAGTTTAACCACTGAAGGGTAAAGATCTAAGTCATGGAGAGATACAAGCTTGACAAGACTATTGAGAATCAGAAGATACAAATGCAAATGTTTGTGGAACAATATAAGCAAGCCAAGGAAGGACTGAAGAAATTACTGGATGAAAAGAAGAACCTAGCTAGACTACATAATGAGATCGGTTACCATGAAGAATCTATTGATGACATATTCAAGCATATTGGATCTAGTTCTGGAAGCATCTCAGATGGATCTGAAAGCATAATCACTGATCTATCTAAAAAGAATCAATATTTAACTGATCAAGTGAAAGCACTACAAATCGGTCAAGAATCTCAGATGGTGAGAATGGTAGAAACAATGAATAAAGAAAAACAAGCCAAGAAAGAAAGAAATCTCGCAATCAATGAATGAAGATAGATGAGTGAACAACTTCAAACTAAAGAAAGTGAGATACAAAGACTCACTAACCAACATTTCCAAGTAACTAATCAAGTGATGACTGTGAATCAAGAGGTAAACCGAGTAAATGTAGAATTGTCAAGAAAACTAGAAGATATTGCAAGACTCAGAGAAGAGAATGAGAAGCTTAGGAATGAAGTGAAAAATCAACAATAGAAAAATGAAATGAAGAAACTTGCTGAGGACAACTCTAAGAAGATTGATGACTTTTTAACTAATCAGAGAAGATTTGGAAATAAAACTGGTATAGGCTACACTGGTGAAGGAGAACCATCACAACAAGATGAACAAATCAACATCAGTCAAAATTAGAAACCTAAAGTGTTGGCATGTTATCATTGTGGAAAACCGGGACATACATCTAATGTGTGTAGAAGAAAAGCACAAGGTAAACCTCCTATCACTCCTAAGTTTAATGGATAGTGTTATTACTGTGGTAAGTTTGGACATCCTGCTTATGAGTGTAGAGCTAAGAAAAATGATCTTGCTAATAATACTACTATGGAGAAAATATGCTATACTTGTAACAAGCATGGACAGACTGCATGAGACTATAAGGAAAAGATGAAGCAAGTCTGGACACCTAAGGAGAAACCACAACGCGGGCCATATCAACCGAAGAGACAAGGTAACTCTTATGTTTGGGATTATAATACATGGACTAACTATGTTGTATGTGGTAGATATGGACACATTGTAGCAAAATATTATAGAAAGAGTCAGAGTGGACAATCAAGAAGCTGGACAAACACTGGGATGGCTTGTATGCACTGCCATAAGATCAGTCATTTAAGAAAGAACTACAGAGACTGAGCACCAGATGAAAACCATATATTTGAAAGTGGATATACTATTGTTGATATCACAAAGTTGAGGAACACTATGTGGAAGAAGGCATCTAATGAGAATGCTAAGTCAAGTAATGTTGTCAGTGAAACCTCATCCACTAGATTGGGTGACATCAGTACCTCCACTTAAGGTGAAATAGGTATGTATGGGACTGATATTTCAAAAGATCACATTTTACATAGAGTTCCTTATGCATAATATTCTTATACCAAATCAACATGAATAAAGATGCACTATGGTTTAGTTGTCATGAGCTAACAATGTTATACAGTCAGAAAAAGAGAGATCGAGAGTTGGTTACCCATCAGTAATCACTATCTAAGGTTAACTGAGGGGGAACATTGAAAGTCTATAAATACACGAGAACATAGTTCATTTTTACAATGCGATTTTGAAGAGCGGATAATTCAAAGAGCAGAGTTTGAGCTAAAAGATTTTAGAAGGATTAAAGGCTACGCTAGATTGAACTAACATCACTCTTCATGATACTGAGTAAGTTCATTTGCAATCAAACACTTCCTATCCTGCTGCTTGCCGAAACCCTAGAATTAATTTATGGCATCTACATCATCTGCAAGAAAAACTCAAAGTGTTGAAGAGGAAGTTAATCTAATCATTAGGGAAAATTCCAACAAACCTAAGTTTAAGCCGCATCCTAAGGTCATAGCACAGATAGATATAATGGGCACATTTTTGAGCATACCAGAAAGAGTTTTATTGATAGAAGATGTAAGGTCTTATATTCATTGCAAAATCAAAGAAGTTGGAGACTTTGAAACTGTTGCACCATATCAACTACTCTATGGCCCCAATGGAAAAATGAAATCAGACTACAAAAAGATTGAGGAATTAGGGTTATCATGTTTTATACACTTTCCTCAATCATTCAAATCAGATTGGATTAGAATCATTTTGAGCAGGTATCATGATGACAAATTTTGGTTGGATAAATCGATTGAGGTCAACAAGAAAATAATCAGTAGGGTTACTAGGCTCCCTAAAACTGACAAAGCTAAGGCTTTACAAATTTCTTCATGACCAAATGTTGAGAAAAAAATAGAGCACAATGGGACGGTCGGGCATTGAAGATTTTATCAATCAAGGACCCAATAGTAAAATTTGTAGCACATGTGATCAGGTACAAGTTATTTCAATTGAGCAGACTCAACAGCGTACCCTACAATGCAGTAGACATGGGGCACAAAATTGTAGTGAAAGGTCACCAAGTTGATCTTGCCGAGGTACTGTTTCATCAACTTCAGGAGAATATGAAGACCATAAGGAAAAATAAATCTAACACATGTAAGTTTGGATCTCTACTTGCATGCATATTCCTCTATTTACAAAAGTATGTGCCTAGCACAGGTAAAGTAAATTGGATACCAGATGTACTGATAACAAAAAATATTGGTGAAATGAAGAATAAGTTAGGTGATAAGTTGAATCTAGAGTTTAATGCATACTTCATAGAATTTCAATCTAAAATGCATAAAAGAAGCAGAATTTTGAGGGAATTAGTTCAAAAATTTGAGAATGACATATGAAATAAACCATGATTTCACACTAAAATCTATTAATGCACTGCTTGCATTACTGAAGGATCCCATTGCCACTAGGTTCAGAGTATATGAAGAAGCCAAATCTAGAATATTAACAAATTTTGAGATCTGTAAAATAACTAGGAAGGTAAAGAAAATGAAGAAAAATCTCACTGCTAAATATGGAGATGGGTCTGACACATCTAAAGGGTCACCAGTTGAATAGGCAATCGAAGGTCAGCTACATTTAGCTGAAAAACCATATGATAGTGAGGAAATTGAGTCCGACAAAGAAGTAGATCCTACACAAGTTCCTCCACCTAAAATTCCTACAAAGAAGTAGTCACCTATACATGAAGGTATGAAGACATGATCATCAACTGTAGCACCACTTACTGATAAGGAAGAAGTAGAAAAAGTAACAAAAAGAAGAGAAACTACACCAACAAAGAAATACATTAAGAGAAAGAACAAGGTTGTAGCTGAGGCACCAAAAAAAAGGAGGAAATTCACTAGAAGATGATGTAAATCAATTCAAAGTGGTTAGTAACAAGGCCAAAACAATAGATGAAGTCATTGAGGACATAATTGAACATGGAGACCTCACTGATCCATTACTAGATAGATTTGACAAAATGTCAAAAGAAGATCAAACCAAGATTGAAGAGGCTATCATCCAAATGATGATAAAATTCAAGAAAGTTCCAATGGAGTTTTCCTGTGCATTACCGAAGAAATTGGATGATACAATTACTGAGAAATGGGTTGTTGCATTAGACATCGAGAAGAGAAAGAGAGAACGCTCTCTAGTTCGAGCAACCACACACTTAAGCTTTGGAGAAGTTAGTGAATAATTGACCAAATACCAAGCAAATTTTATGATCAAGAATAGAGCCTTAATGATCATGGATGACAATGTAGTAGATATGGATATCACTACTGATTCTATATGGACATCAATTTTGAAGGCCGAAGAAAAAGCTGAGCAACAAGCATTTTTAAACTTGTCTAAGAAGAGACAAAATTCTAAAGGTAAAGGTATTTGTATTGATGAGGGAACAACAAAGAAATCAAAGAATACTGGTATATCAATTACCGAGGCAATTGATATAACTAAGGAAAAGGAAGAAATAAATGTTTCACAGGATGTACTGGATAAAGTTGAAATTCAACTGGAGAAGAAAACTGATGACGATGTACTCATTGTAGACATCACACATGGTGATCCTGATGACCAAGATGATGAAGATGTAAATATTGCACCAAATAAAGATGAAGCACTAGACACTACAAGTCTATTTACATCACTACCGAGTGAACATCCTGTACTTGCTGAAGCAGCTAAAATTCTTTCCCAAGTACAACCCGATGGCTCAGATCCAAAGAAAAACAAAGATATCATAGGGGATCAAAACATAGAGAAACCTGCAAAGATAGATGAGCCTACACATATAGAGGCACCTTCCATAGAAGCAAAGGAAACACAAGAACCAAAGGAAAGAGAAGAAACAAAGGAAACATAGGTGATCCCACTGAACACCACAATCAAGAATCCTACTATAACAAGTAAGACTACAACTACTGAGGAGTAGAAGAAGGAAGAACACATGTTAATAGGGAAGGATACTCCAAAGACTGGAGATAGATCTATTTCTATCATTGAGAGAAATCACCTCTAGCATAGAAGAAGAAGAAGAAAGGAAAAGGGCCGGTCACCCTAGATGAAGTGATTATTATCCCTGAGTGTGACCCGAGGACCCTAAGCCCTGAAGACTTGAGTAAATATGGGGAGTTATGTTCAAGGAAGGCAAAGTTGAAGCAAGAGCACAAACGAAAAGAAGTATTAATCGATGTGCAGGATATCCTTCAACAGGTAGTACGTGAGATAAACATTGATGAGGATACACCTATCATAGATCAACTTGCTACACTTGCCAAGAAGATCAATGACCCAGACACCGATGCAGATAAACGAATTGAAGAAAGGGTAGAATCTAGAATACAACACAAATTAGCAGAGGAAATCAGCCAAGAAGTGGCATTACATAAGGTCAAATTATCTGAGGTAATTATTGAAATAAAATCCATCACCCAGACAATTTGTCAATATTTATTGAAGCTTTGTACTATAGACACATTCACTATTGAAGTCAGTGAAAATATCAAAGGATTGGAAGTAGAAATATAGTTGAGTACCAATGCAACTATCATTGAGCCACATACTTTCCTAAAGCATATTCACCGAGTTTAGGAACTCCGGTGGTTGATAGAAAATTTTAAGAAACAAGAAGCGCACCTAACAGATCAGGTTACTGAGTTGCAAACCGAACTCATTCCATAGCTGAAAATTTTTGAAGCACATATTGTCAAAGCTGAGCTATTAGGTTCAACACCAAAAATTTTGGTGTTAAAAAACATCTTTAACATGCATACACAAGTCGATCTTGAGCACATTTCTCTCACCAACTTAGAAGAGGAATGGGAAAACCTCTTGGAGTTAGTGAAGAAAACCCATCAGTCAATTTTTGACAAGCTGTGAGTATACTACCTAAATTATGTATTTGGCATTACTATCAAAAAGGGGGAAAACAATGTATCAGATGTTATTATGCCAAATATTATGTACATGGATGCTATGTATACTATATATTACCAGGAGCATGCACTGAGGGGGAGTACTTAGTACTTAGAATTTTTTTATGTGTATATGTATATGGCAGAGATATAAGGAGATATAAGTTACATATAAAATTTTGTCTATATACATTCCAAGTTTTGATACTAATGCCAAAGGGGGAGATTGTTATCTCTATTGAGCCTTCTAAGGTTGTCATTAGTACCAAAGGTTTGTAAAGATATCAGTTGGTTACTTACATTGAGCTAATTGGTAACATAAAGTAGAACATAATAGTCGGTAAAGCCTATATACCAAGAAACAGATAGTTTACTAAGCACTAGTAGACACCGACACCAATAGACAGTAAATACCGAGCATCACATTATACACTGATAAGTTTACACAGTGTTTATCAAGGATCATAGGAAACAACATAGTAATCAGGAATGACACATTCTTCTATGCAAATGGTTACAATGGTTTCTAAAATGTTTTACCAAGATCGAGGAACATTTAATGTAATGATATTCATTAAGTACAATGTATATCTTTTGTAATAGATGATCTAGGTTATTATTGTACACCGTAAATCTTAGGGTTATGACTATTGTGTGTAGCCTAATTTTGTTAAAGTGGAAAAAATAGAACACTATATATTTGTGTGTTTGCATCATTTTTTATAAGAAATAATATATGAATCATGGATCACTTGAAGAATTTGCCTATCTTCAAGTCTATCAGTTAACAGAGCAGAACCGAGTACAAAGGAATTCAGATTGAGAAGAATTAGCAGAGGCTACCGAGCATTTTAGAGAAGAGATTCATCACAAGAAAGGTGATATTTTATTAGAGCTTATAGATCTATATCAAATAATTAAGTGTCAAATAGCAGATATTTACCTATTGCTTTCTAACAATTGTAATAGAGTTTTTGGATAAAATCTCTTAACAGAGTAGACTTAACAGTCTTATGTAAATCTCTTAACCGAGTGCACACTTCATTAGTACTGTTAAAATCCTATACCTAGGTAGATCTATCCAATCTAACATGTCACTCCTAATAGGGTGAGATCACAAAAAGTGATTAAAACTTGTAGCCCTAACAGGAAAACCTTTTCTATCTGTAGTAGTGAAGAATTTGTGGGTGTCATCCCCACCATAGTTTTTACCTTCTAACAAGGGTTTTTGTTTTACCAAAATACTTGTCTCATGTGATTGTGATATTGATTTCATGTTGTTTACTTACTTATGTTAAGTGGATAACTGATTCATGCAATTAGATTCAAGTTATCTTGGTCGGTTATCACTGTTTATAGTTATAGATCTAAAAAATTTACAAGTAAAGTTTTTGAAGGCACTGATTCACCCCTCCCCTCTCAGTACCTATCTCTCCTAATTCCAACAAAATTTGAATGGGTTATAGATAGTGTTTTCTCACATCATATGACTGGAGACAAAAACAAGTTTGTTAAAATAATGAAGTATGATGGTGGTGTTGTAAGATTCAAAGACAATGTTCCTAAACCTATCATAGGAGTAGGATCTATTACTTTGGATGGAAAGACTAATACTGAAAATGTATTTCTTGTTGATGGACTTAAGCATAACTTGTTGAGTGTTGGACAACTAATGGACAAAGAGTTTCAATTAAAATTCATTGATGGAAAGTGTTTTATCAGAATTAAGTCAGGAAAACTAATTGCAATCGGTACTAAATCTAGAGGTAATGTATTTGAATTAAATACATTTGGAGCCTCTTATTTTTTTGTGAAGGTAGATGACAGTTGGTAATGGCACAAAAGATTTTGTTATGTTAATTTTTATAATATTGTGAAGGAAATCTTTACTAATGTAGTAAGAGACCCACCGAAGATTGTGAAACCATCTAACACCATATGCAAAGAATATGTTATGGGAAAGCAGCCTAGAAATAGTTATAAAAGAAAATCATATATAACAAAAGGAAAGTTGGATCTGGTATATATAGACCTATGTGGACCTACAAGGAAAATATCATACTATGGTGAAAGGTATTTTATACTTTTTGTTGATGACTTTTCTAGAATGATGTGGGTCACTTGAAATAAAAATCAGAAGAATTTGACAAATTCAAGATATTAAAAGAAAAAGTAGAGAATGAATCAGGTCTAAAAATAAAATGTTTAAGGTCAGACAGAGGTGGAGAGTTTACTTTAGATCTATTCAATTCATATTGCAAAGAGCATGAAATACAAAGGCAAAATTCTTCTCCTAGGACTCCACACCGAATGGGATAGCAGAGAGAAGAAACAAAACTATACTAGATGCTGCTAGGAAAATGTTGCTTGAAGGAAATGTATCTCATGTGCATTGGAGAGAAGTTTTTGGGACAATAGTGTACACTTTGAACATAATTCAAATCAGAGAAGGTACACATAAGACTCCTTATGAATTGTGGTTTAATCATACTCCTACTGTAAAATATTTTAGAATATTTGGTAGTAAATGCTATATCAAAAGACATGATGAGATAGGGAAATTTGATGCTAGAAGTGATGAAGGAATTTTCCTTGGTTATTCTACTAAAAGAAAGGCTTACAAATGTTTTAACCTAAGATTAATGAAGATGATTGAAAGTAACAATATAAGGGTAGATGAAAATTCTAAGATACAAGAGAGAATGTATGACTGTAATCAGAATATAGAGATCAAAGAGGTTGCTACTACAAAGAAAGAAGAACTTGTTGAGACTGAATGTGAGAATGAGACTTGTAATGATGACACAAATGAGACTACTGATATTCCCAAGACTCCGAGGTCTATAAAGAAAGACCATCCTGAAAATCAAATTATTGGTAATACAAGTCAAGGAGTAATGACTAGATCAAAGACAAGGGAAGAAATTTGTTTGATTTTTCAAGTTGAGCCAAAGACTACTGATGAAGCTTGTAGAGATGAATCATGGATCAAAGCCATGCAAGAGGAATTAGATTAGATAAATAAAAATAACACTTGGGAATTGGTTCCTAGACCTAAAGAAAAATATGTAATAGGAAATAAGTGGGTTTTCAGAAACAAAATGAATGAAGAAGGAATTTTTGTAAGGAAAAAGGAAAGATTGGTATGTAAAAGGTTATTCACAACAAGAAAGCATAGATTTTGTAGAGACATTTTCTCTTGTTGCTAGGATAGAAGTTGTGAGATTATTCTTGGCTTATGTTGCACATAAAGACTTCAAGGTATATCAGATGGATGTGAAATCCGCATTTCTGAATGAGAATATTGAAGAGGAGGTATACATAGAACAACCTGATGGATTTCCTCTATCCAAAGATGAAGATATGGTATGCAAGTTGAAGAAGGAACTGTATGGACTAAAGCAAACTCCAAGGGCTTGGTATGAAAGGTTAGACAAATACTTACTTTGCCTTGGGTTCAGAAAAGGTAATGCTAACATTAACTTGTATTTAAGAGCTAGTGAAGATGGAATAATAATTATAGAAGTTTTTGTTGATGATATTATCTTTGGAGGAAATAATGATATGTGTAAGAAATTCTCTAAAGAGATGGAAAATGAATTTGATATGTCCATGATAGGTGAAATGAAATTCTTTCTAGGACTACAAATAAATCAGAGTAAGAATGGTATTTTTATTTCTCAGAATAAGTATCTTAAAGAAATGTTGAAAAAGTTTGGAATGAAAGACTGTAAACCCTTTGGTACACCGATGGTGACTAGTCATAAACTATCAAGTAATGATGAGACAAAGTGTGTTTTTCAGACCAAGTATAGATCAATGGTTGGTGGATTACAATATTTGACTCACACCATACTAGATATTGCTAATGTTGTTGGAATTGTGGCTAGATATCAGATAGAACCTAAAGAAACACACCTAGCTGTTGTGAAAAGGATATTTAGATATCTGAAAGGAATTATGGAATATGGCTTATGGTATGATAGAAATGATAACTTTGAACTTCATGCTTATACTGATGCTGATTGGCCAGGGAATATTGATGACGTGAAGAGTACTAGTGGAGATGCATTTTTCCTTGGAAAAAGGTTGGTTTCATGGTTAAGTAAAAAGAAAGATTGTATAGCTCAATCTATTGCTGAATCAGAGTATGTTGTTGCTACTATTAACTGCACTCAAATTGTTTGGATGAAATAAATGCTAAAAGATATTGGAATAACTTTTAATGAACCAGTGGTTATCCATTGTGATAACACCAGTATAATTAACATGTCAAAGAATCCTATGATGCACTCTAAAACTAAGCATATTTCTATTAAGTATCATTTCTTGAGAGATAAGGTAGTAGAGAAGGAAATAAGGTTGGAATACATTAGCACAAATGAATAAATAGCATACATCTTTACAAAGTCACTGCCAAAAGATGCCTCTAAGTATCTCAAAGGTATGCTTGGGGTACATGCCCATCCTAGTCAGAATTAAATGATGTAGAGATGCATCAATCTAGAGGTTTTCAGAGCCTTATCATATTCTGGACTTGATGTATGGATCTACTCCTCAGGGGGAGTGATCATTGAAGATAGCTGTTGAAGACAGTTGATGACTTATGGCACCCTTTGCCATTGTTGTCAAAGGGGGAGAGATACTATGAGAAAATCCATACTGTATGGGGAGATTGTATGGAGAGACACTATGAGAAGTTGTACTATGAGAGTACTGATTACAGAACTTTAGGTTGATGGATTTTCCCATATGTTGACATCAATGCCAAAGGGGGAGATTGTTGGATATTGCTAATGCATTGGGGAGATTGTTGGATACATTTAATATGTTTAAGCACTACGTTGAGTGATGATAGAATTATTGCTGTTGTCATTCATGTTTTGTCATTGATGTCAACATATGTTTCTATGAAGAGGACATGCTGGTTACAGATGTTTCAGAATGTGTGAAGTCAGTTTTGAGTATAGGAAGGTGTTTTGATCTTATATCTAAGATCGCATGATGCAATATTTCATATTGGCTGAGTTACAAAAGATTTAGTGAAGACTAGTTACTGTGTGCTAAAATGTTGACACACTTCTACGAGTCATTAAATCCAAGATTGCTCAAGAATGAGGTCTCAAATGGTGACTCATAGCTCTCTATTCATGGAGTGCAAGGGTTTATGATGAAGACCCTCAGCTTAGACCTAGTTTGTGCCCATGCAAGTACACCATTAAATGAGAGATTCAAAGAGGAAAAGCAAGAATGCTAGTCTCCATGATCATCAAGTATGCATGCAAATAAAAATGAAAGCTATTCTATATGATAACAATGCATGAAAGAAAACTAATCTATGAAAGGAAATGCTTATGCAAAATTATTCTATGAAAGGAAATATGAATCTAATCTAATATGCAAGTGCAATATTAATCTAAATCGGTTGCCATGGAGCATGAGAGAAGAAGACAAGAAAAGAGAAGTTGCCATATCCAAGCTCAAGTGCTCAAGAATCTTCTCCAAAATCACTCTCCAAACCTGCAGCATAACAATACAAAAATCTTCTATATCTAAATGAGAAGGAGAGGGATCCTTATAAAGAATTTTGGATGGTCAAGATTAAGAGGCAAAAAGAAATGAGCAACGGTGGAGATTAAATCTTGGTTGATCCAAGTGCTCAAGATTCTTTAAGAGGCAAAAAGATGAAAAAGGCCCACCACTTAAAAGTATGTGCATTCAAAGTGGAGAGAAAAAGGATTTTTATTTATTTATTTATTTATTTTTTTTTAACACAAAGAGAGGTTTAAGTGGGGATTTTATTAAAAGAGGAATTTTATTCTAATAAGATGATATATTTAATTAAAAGGTAAGTTTTCTTTTAATTAAATGAGGCTTAGGATAAAATGATCAAACATTAGAAAATATTAAAATAATTAAATTAATTACAATTTGATCAAGGAAATTGATTTAAATTGAAAATGTTGCAAGGCATTGATTTAGGAAATTGATAAATTGATGAATGGGGGCCCAAAGTGTAGGTGACCATTTTAGGGTGCATACACTGTCCCCTCTTTGACTAATGCCCAGTTACTGAACAGTGACAATGGAAGTTGACAGAGTAAGTCTCTATGTTTTGGGTATATCTTACAGGTGATGAGGATTTAATGTATGCAAGCTTAAGGGATGATAGATAGGGTATTGCAGAATGTTCATTGGTCTATGAAAGGTACAAAAAGTAGGATGACATTAGCTATGGAGTGTGTTTTGGAGAAGACTTATTTGGAAGCCTACTTCAGAGATGTAGCATGTATTGTGATTAGTGAACATGAATTTAGGATGTTAGTCCTTAATTAAGTGTTTTATACTTGTTTTAGATACTATGTGTATCTTAGCAAGGGGTTATGTAATCATTTGTATATTAGGAAAGCCTAACTAGCCAACCTGATCATGTAAAATGTAATAGGGTATATATGTAAGATATTTTATTTTGAAAATATAGGATGATAGAATGTATGTGATGTAAAAGAGGATTGTGGAAGCTACGAGCTTGTGTCTGCTGGATGTGGAGCAGAGGATAATTATATACTTCATTGGAACTAATCAAGCAAAGAGAGTTGCTATTGGAAAGTTCAAAGATTGCACGTAATTCTTTATATACACTTGTGTTGCAAATAATGAGTTCTAAAGGTGGACATAACCTTCTTTGGGTAGTGAGCCTACCCTTCTTTTTCTTGAATCTTAATAGGGTCCATCCTCTAACAATGACTATGTACTGTAATGTTTTAATCAGTTCCT
The DNA here is from genome assembly GCA_027943335.1 of Chamaecyparis obtusa. NCBI lineage: Eukaryota > Viridiplantae > Streptophyta > Pinopsida > Cupressales > Cupressaceae > Chamaecyparis > Chamaecyparis obtusa. The sequence goes on along the minus strand of BSBK01002122.1, from coordinate 1,091,381 downwards.
AACATGAATAGATCTTCTAACAAGGATACTATACTCTTAGTACATCATTAGTGGGTGTTAATTCCCACTGGGGTTTTACCTTTAACATGGTTTCCTCAACAAAAAATATTGTGTTATTGTGTTGGCATTCATTGTGTTCATTTGATTTGATATTGCTATTATTCAAAGTTTAAATTTTAATAATCTGTCATACAACTGATTCACCCCCCTCTCAATTGTATCAGTGGAATGTTATTCCTAACATGTCAACCTTATTCATCCACCAATACCAAGTCTTTTGGAAGCAATTTGCATGTGCAACATAAAAATTAGAAAATCAAGAATCTGTTAGATTAGGTGAAAAGCTAATCTCCCAAGAACACCTGCATGCATAACCCTGTCACATGGAAGAAGCAAAGTACAGAAGCAAGAAAAAACTATGGAGGCCAAAAAGCTAGAGACATCATGTGCATAATATTACAAATGATATTGTAATCTCTTATGAAATACAAAGAGGTGAATTCTTATAAGAGGAATCATGAAACCCTAAAAGGGAAACCCTAAAGAATAATGAGATGCCTAAGTCTAACTTTAAGTGTAGAGAATAATAGACTAATAATTAAATAAATTAATTATTAGCTATAATATGACTACTCTAACACCCCCCCTTAAGTGTAACTTAGGGAGAAGCTAAACAACTAAGGACTAAAAGATGCATGAAAACAAAAATGCATGAAAGAATAATGGGTCCCAGCAACAAGGCCTGATCAGGTACCCAAGTACAAGAAATAAACTAGATGAAGGAAACAAAGCCTCCAGTCTAGGGAATGTCCCAGAGAAAGGAACAAGAAAGAGCATGAAGCATCTCTGAAGCATGAAGCTGCAAACATTGTCAGAAGAAACTACTGGAACCCCCATTGAAATAGTGCATGACCAGGTAGAGAAGACAAAGTTTGAAGAGCTGATCAATCGAAGAGGTGACCTCCAAAATAGGAATGAACAAGAGTCTATATAGTAGATGAACCATCTCACTGAAATGCATAGGTGCCTAGCCATTGCATCCGCCTAGTACATAGGAACAAGAACTGAATACGTAGATCACTCAACCGAACCAAGGAAGCAATAGAACCAACAGGTGAACCCCCCCCATAATGCTGAACAGGGAGAGGGGTGACAGGAACACTGAAATGCAATGCCAGAAACATCTGCAAGAAGAAGAATCAGGAACACCAACAGTGCAATAAAAGTACAAGCACAGGATAAAGGGCAGTGTCACCGACACACAACATGGGCTAATGTTGTGGAAGGTACACTCACTTGACAAAGGTGGATGAGCACAAAAGGAAAAACATCATAACCCCCCATGGCACTTTATAACTGAGTGCGAGTACAAACAAACACAAGGTGTACAAGATCCCAGATATGAAAAAGCAAGCACTTTATCTCAGTGCATTTATAGAAAAGAAATGCAACATAAGAGAAGCATACAATGCTCAGAAGTCAGAAAGAAGAGTGAGCCAGAAGAACAGAAGAAGAGATCCCAGGACCTATAGAACCCAAATAATGGGCTAGAGTGCGAAAGTAAAAAAATCAGAGGAGAGAAAACCTAGAGTAGAATTTGGATAAAAGACCCCTACAACTGAATAACTCACAGAACCAACTTTCCAACGATATCTAGTGAGCCCAAAAATGAGTCTGGATGAGCGAGATATGGCTCTCGGAAGGAAAAAAATAAACATCACCTTTGACAAAAAAAAAACATAGTCAAAATATTAGATCCAAGAACCCTAACCTCCATAATAAAAAAGAGCTCGAAAAGAGCTTTCTGACGATATAAAGAAGTCTAAAAAAGACCTCTGTATGCTCTAGATAGAGCAAAAACAACGCGGGAGGGTTAAAAAGGCTCCACAAGAAGAATTTAGAGCCCCTGGGGCTGAAAAAATTGAGCCCCTGGGTGCATGGTGCATGCAGGGGGCTAGAGCTAGAGCTCTCGGTCACCCATGTGACTGCTGCTAGGGCCCGTGGGGCTTAAAAACCCACCGGGTGGCCGGCAGTGTGGTGGGCGCTGGGGAGCGGCGGAGCCGGTGGCAGGGGCCGCGGAGAGCCGAAGCGGAGCGGAGAGCCGGAGCGAAGCTGGTGGTCATAGCGGAGGGGGTCGACAGTGGAGGAGTTACAATCTGCAGCGGTGGCCAGCGGGAGGCTGCCAGGTGGCGCTGCGGTGGCGGCAAACAAATGCACTGGCTGCATTTTTTTAAATGTAAAAATCATTAAAAAAATGATTTTTTTGAAATTTTTTCTCAGTTTTCGAGCCGTACGGCCCTAAGAGGGCAAAAATTTTCTCCTAGATGCCATAGTGGCCAAAAATTATAAATTTTATATGATTTTTGACTCTCCCGAGCCTTCTGAGCACAATGGAGGCATCCGTTTTTGCTCAAAACAAAACATGAACAACAAGCAGCAAGATGACTCTGATACCATGTTAGATTAGGTGAAAAGCTAATCTCCCAAGAACACCTGCATGCATAACCCTGTCACATGGAAGAAGCAAAGCACAGAAGCAAGAAAAAACTATGGAGGCCAAAAAGCTAGAGACATCATGTGCACAATATTACAAATGATATTCTAATCTCTTATGAAATACAAAGAGGTGAATCCTTATAAGAGGAATCATGAAACCCTAAAAGGGAAACCCTAAAGAATAATGAGATGCCTAAGTCTAACTTAAGTGTAGAGAATAATAGACTAATAATTAAATAAATTAATTATTAGCTATAATATGACTACTCTAACAGAATCCACTTATGTATTCAGAACACCATGTCCAATCCAATCGACATGTGAATGCAAAGCAAAAAGAAATATTCAAGAGATCAGAAAGGTCCATTAAGAAGAAATAAAAAATAAAAGAAAATGTGGCTTCCTAGATCCCTCATTGAAGAAATGAATTCCAAAGCATCCAAAAGAATGGAAAAATCAAAGAAAATATGGATTCCAAAGTCACTTTTGAAGGACTTACACATGAAAGAAAAATCAAAGTTGACATTAATGCTTCCAAGGTTTCCACTTCACATTCTCCCAAACACATTCCATCTTATCCATCCATTTTCGGTCCTTGTGTCTCAAGATCCATATCCTCTTTTACATCAAATTCTCAACCTATCTCACCGATTTTTCTTCCATTATTCCACTACCCTTCAAGGTGCGTTGATGTTGATCTTGATAATACTTCTTATCCTCCTATTCCTTATTCTTCCATTTCATTTTTCACACCCACCCATAGAAAGACTTATTATCCTCTCAACCATTATCCTTCCATTTCCCTTATCCAATCCATCACATAAATCTTTAGCCACCCTTTACCTTATCCACCATATCACCTTTCCATCACCCCATCAACATCTTTTAGCATACCTTTCAATGGCCTTGGCTCGTCATATCATAACTTTTCAAGAAGTATCCAAAGAGCATGAGGCTTGAGTCCCTCCAAAAGTTTTAAAAAAAAGAAAATAAAAGAAAATAAGTTCGTGCTATGGTGAAAACCATTTCTTGTGGCATAGTGGACAAGTACCATGATGAAAACCTAGCAAACAGGCATCATGCATAATTCCTCTCCCTTGCACTCTACACTTGGGGGCACGTCCCATCCATCATATCCTTCATCTTTCTACCATTTATCGCACTTGCATTTTTATTTCATCTTTCACCTTTGATCTTGACAAGGTTGAACATATTTGTGAGTATTAAGTATCTTGACATGCATTATCCTATCTAGTAGCCCATTCACTTGTTGCACTCATGCTACCTTATCATGATCTTGCTTATCCTGAATCCACCTTCATTATTACTAAGAGGCCTTACCATAATCCCAAACCTTCACTCATAGCCTCCATCACCCCTTTATCATGATTGTGTGATCCTATCCACATTGATCCCTTGATCTTGATCCAAATGAAGAATAAAAGAAAAGGAAAATATGTTATAGAAAGTCTCTTGATATGTCCACTCCTTTGGACTATTTTCATGACACCAGGTCATTATTACATATGCTATCCAACACCACATCATTGGCCTACATTGAGATATTATTTTTCCCTAGCTTGGATAATCATGAGGAGATGGTCCTATGGGTAACACACTTGCTTCATCCATCATGGCCTATTCATTGTTGAATCATTAGTTTCCAAATCCATTTTTCATGTCTTATGCCTTGCTAGACATTAGAGAAAAATCAATGTGATCTTGTTTGAGAACTAGTGATCTTTAAAAATCTAAAAAGGTGAAAATGTTCCTAAAATAATCCAAAAACATAAAAAATCTATAAAAATCCAAAAAATAAAAAATATCTAAAAATCCAAAAACATAAAAATATCTAATAATCTAAAAACATAAAAAATATCTAATAATCCAAAAACATAAAAAATCTCTAAATAATCCAAACAAAATTCAAAATATCTAAAATTCAAAAACATTAAAAATCTCTAAAAATTCAAAAAATAAATAAATCATAAAATCATAAAATCTTAAATAAACTCTCAAAAGTTGCATTGCCCAACAAAGCATTATTATTGTTGAATCAAACTAGGGGACACCAATCCAAATTCAATGAGCTTAGCAAAATAGATGCAAGTTGGCTCAAAATTATTGCATGAAAATAAAAAAATTGCTACACTTGAACTTATTGATCAATATCACATTTCAAACATCCAAACACTTGACCTAAACAACAACATTTGACACATTAAATCTTAAGAAAAATCATATCAAAAGCTAAAAAGGCTTAAACATAACTAAGGACCAAAGTGGATGAAGTTCTATTGAAATATGGATCTACAAACAAAAAGCAAAAAAGTTCAAAGAGTTACTTAATTTTTGGAGTCACGTCTTTTTAGAAAATTGATGAAGTTTGACTAGATGAGTGATGATGAAGACATGATATTTTCTTGATTTATGCTTGAGTGCTTGCCATGCTGATTCATAGTAGTATGCGAATCCATCTAATGACATGATCATCAAAGAATCATCAAGGACATTTGTAAATGAAAGGGATCAATTCTTTGTTTGTTTACTTGCAATATTAAAATCCGTGGAAAAATGTATTCATATCATCATGGTTTAACTAGTGAGGGTTGTACCAATTTCATGTTCCAAAAGCTCGATGATGAAAATAAGCATCCAAATTCTAAATAGTGACAACTAGCTGCATCCATGTTAGATTAATTGCATATTAGCTTTCATGTGGATCCTTTTTCTCAAAATATGTAAGGAAAGCTAAAAGGGGTAGAGTTATTATCATCAAAGGACCATATCAAGATACATCAATATCTATATCAGAATAAATCAAGGTACAAAATCAAATGTATGGAAATATATAACAACAAAGTCCATCCATATAATCAAAGTCCCGATCAACATCATCAATGTCTAAAGTATCCATCATCAAAAATCATGCTCAATTTGATCATCAAAGGTACACCAATAATCCTCAGATCAATATACCTCATCAAAAGTCCAAGTCTATCAAAATCCACAACCAATTTACACCATCAAAAAAAGGAAATGTCTAATCCATCAAATGATCCATGCTACATCAAGGAAATCATCAATAATCAATCATGCTGATCAACTAGGGGCAATCTAACTCTATCCATCACCTATATCTATATCTGTACCTGTACCAACAGATGACCCTTCTCTTCTACCAATCCTTAATTTTGCATCATGAGAACATCCAATCAATCCCATATCATAAAAACATATAACTAATCATATCAAATATCAATCATTCAAATCATCCAAGTGATCATCAAACATCAGTCAAGTTATCTTATTATTAATTTTCTCATCTTGAGCGCATTAAATTTCCGAACTCTAGATCTTGATGAAGAAAAATCAACTCATTTTGTCTCTCTAGATTGTGAGAGAGAAATACCAATCCATCAACCTACCTATCCTATCAAATTAACATTAACATCAACCAAGTGATTCTGACTGATATCAAATGATATCAAAATATCATCAACCTATCCAGAGCATCAACAACAATTTCTCAACAAAAGATTATCTCATTAAATTCTCTCATGACATGGGGTATTTTCAAATTGATTTTATTGGGAAACAAATCAAAATTTTCCAATATCAACCAAATCATCCACAATAATTTTGATTCATTTCCTGAGGGGGCATGCAATTGCATCATCAATTTAAATCAGAGAACTTGTTTCAAATCATTGAATATGAAATTTTTGGAATTCATCAGTGAGACATCTAAATCAGGGAATCAGGTCAAATCAGGCATCACATCAAGCTCCATCATCATAATGACCATCAAGATTGTCAATCAATCAAAATTTTGTTAGGGAATCTGCATCAGGATTTCAAACATTCTTTGAACCAATGCACTTTGCACATCGATTCAAAGAGGGGCATTTGTAGACACCTAAAAATTTTCAAGATTAATTCAAGTGAGAAACCAAGGCATTAATTAGAATCAAGCCTAAAATCCAATATTAATTGAAAATCAAAAGCCAATTAAATCAAATTAAATCAAATAAATCAATTAATTATGTAATTAATCTAATTAATTGTATAGTTTAATTAAAAATCAAATGAACCCATTCAAGGGGTACACATGGCTAAAGAAATCAATTAAATTCAATTAATTAATCCCTATTTTCCCTCACCCACCACATTGGAGGAAATTACCTCGACCAGTAGGAATCGAGGATTGCACTCACATGGATCAAAATAAAATTGAATCTCAATCACTCATAAGGTGAGAGCATCTTGACCACTCATTTTGTCTCATTGTCCCAAGCTTTGAGGACAAAATATTTAAATTGTCCCCATATTTGAAACCATGGACTTAACCTTAAGTCAACCATGATTAAAGTAACTCCACCCCCTATGCTTGCAAAAATCTATAAAAGAAAGGCTAAAATCAGGATAAAAGGATCCCCTTACATCTTTAAATTGCATCAACATTATAGTGAATTTGAGCTACAATCATAACTTGCATAATTTAGCTTTGTTTTGAGTAAAATACGCTTAAATTTCATCATCATTTAGCATTTATTCTCATTTTAGAGTTGGCTCTAATGGATGCTTGCTAAGAGCATTGAATTAGCATCTTTAAATAGGGATCCATGAGATGTTTATTGCTTTAAGTTTTCAAGTCATCATGTTTTAAAGGTTGATTAGCTTAATTTTTGATTGATTCTTAGCAAACTAATTTCATGAAGGTATTTTTGATACACAGTAGTTTTATGGGCTTGGTGGGATGTTATTGTAGGTTTGTACAAGATTTCTCTAGAGTTGCATATCATATTACTTCTCTTCAAAGGAAAGGGAAGAAGTATGTTTGGCTAGATAAGTGCAAAAAGTATTTTTAGAACCTCAAGGAGCATTTGACAAGTGTACCTATTGTATCAACACCTGATCCCTTGGGTGATTTTGTACCAAATATATGCACCACCATTAGATAATCTTTGTACATTTATTTTATTTGAGGCTCATCATACACATTACTTGACACATCCAGGTTTCAAGAAGATGCATGCAGACCTTCGATAACTATATTATTGGTTTGGTATGAAGCGTGAAATTTCTAATTTTGTGGCAAGATATCTAGAGTGTTAGAGGGTTAAGGAAGACCATCAACATTCGGCATGGATTTTATAGCCTAATCTCATTTCATGGAAATGGCATATCATCTCAATGGATTTCATCATGGGTTTTCTATAACTCCTTGCAGAAATGATACCATCATGGTCATTGTTGAATAGTTGACCAAAGTGGCACACTTTTCTCCTATGAGAGCATCCTATAGAGAAGCTTTAGTAGCTAGAGTCTTTATGCAAGATATTGTGAGACTACATGCTATTCCCCATAGGATTATATCAGATAGGTATCCAATATTCACTTCTACATTTTGAACTTCTTTGTAGCATGATCTTGGAGCACAGTTGAATTTTAGTTTGGCATATTACCTTGAGACTGATGGATAGACATAATGAATTAATTAGGTATTAGAGGATATCTTGAAGATGTATGTCATGGATAGACAAACTCATTAGGAGAACTATTTTTATTTGGCTAAGTTTTCTTACAAGAATGGTTATCATAGTTAGATTGGTATGTCTCCTTTTCAGGATTTGTATGGTCATCCTTTTCATACACCTTTGAGTTGGGACACACTAGAGGATCATATTCTATTAGGTCCTGAGATGCTTCAAGATATGGAGTAGCATATGGAATGCATCCGTGAGCATGTGACAAGAACTCAAGATAGAAAGAAGAAGTATGCAAATGCTCATAGGGTGGATAGACAATTTGCACTTGGTGTTAAGGTGTTTATGAGAGTGTCTATAGAAGATTCTGATCCTTTATGGAAAGGGTTCAAAGTTGGCACCTTATTTTTTTGGCCCATTTGATATTCTTGAGAGGATAGGACCAGTTGCTTACTGTCTTTCTTTTCTGGCCCATCTTATATCACATTCATGATGTTTTTAATGTTTCAGTACTTAGATAGCATATACCATATGTTATATATGTTCTTGGCTAGAATTATTTATAGGTAGAGGATGGGTAGCTAGATTTGGAGCCCATTCGTATACTTCAACAACAAGAGTTGACCCTTAGGGATCACACCATGGAGAAAGTAAGTTTCTGATGGGAGCCTAGTGATGAGTCATCAGTGACTTGGGAGGATGCAGTGAGATTACAAGATTTATATCCCTATTTGTTTGTAGGCTTCCAAGAGTAAGCCTAATTCTAGTGGAGGTAGATGTAGTGCCCACCCATAGTTTTCTTTTTCAATTTTTTTATTGCTGAACTCTCTTAGGCCACTTTCATGTGTGCATTGATTATTTTAGCTTTATTATGTGGTTTTGGATGTATGGCATTACATGGTGATTTGATATTGGATAGTTGTGAGATGTCATATATTTACAGTTAGATTATTTTAGTTACTTTGATGATGAAATTATTTATATGATTAATGTGTCATTTATATTCATGATTTTACTTACCCCATACTTGCATGTGTATGACTATCATGTATGTTTTACCTTTCTATTTGACATGTTTTACATGATGTTTAATTTACCATGTCAATGGTAAGAGAGGGGAGATAACATTCAGGTTCAAATCCCAACCTAAGCCATTTTATTGTCCTAAAATAGTGGACAAGTTTCTGATTTATTTCCTCTCTGAATTTGTCTAGGTGATGTGAATTCATGAGCCTTTCCCTTGATCATGGTCATCATTTTATTAGGGTTGGTTGGTTTTTTCTGATCTTTGGCTTGTTGGTGTGATTATTTTGAAATGGTTAAATGACTTACTGAGATTAATTATGTGGTTTAATAATTAAATCTTATTAAATATAGAAAATTAAATGTGACAGTTTTAGTTTTAGTTTAATAATTAAATCTTAGTTTTAGTTTTTTGAAATTTTTTATTTGCAAAAGAGAAAAGAATACCAGAAGTGCAAAATTCTTCATTTTTGGTATTTTTGAAGGTTTGGCTGCCAACTTGGCATGCCACCTAGGATGACTCGGCCAAGTTAGATTCAGCTGAGTCCTACTTGACCGAGTACCCTAAAGGGTTGACCCATCATGAGCGGTCGCGTGAACGACCCACCCTTTCAATTTGAAGGCTATATATAAGTGTTATATATATATATATATCAATTGCGGATTTTAATTCTTATTTTAGGATATAAGGATTTTTTGAAGCTAGGAGGCATTTTTTCGAGGAAGTTACAAAGACATTTTGTTTTTGAAGGAGTGTGACGGCAAGTTTTTTAGTGACGAAAGAGTAAAATAATAAAGAATTTCTTCCTTAGATATTTGAGAAATGGGAAATAAAAAGACTAGAACAAGGAAATATGATCATAAAAGGGATGACCAAATAAAAGGTCATATGGAACTTGTCGAAGAGAAACCGGTTGATGTTGAAGAAGAACCTATTGATGTACAAGATGCAACTCAACTAGGGGAGGATATTGGTAGTAGTCGAAATATACATATTTTTCCTACAATGTAGGATTTGATGGACATGAATGAGGAATCACTTATTAGTCAAATTTTATCGGAACACTTGGTACCTAAAAGCACTATTAAATTGCATCTCAAAAATATGTGGATGAAATATTTTGAGAGTAAATATTTGGTGGGAAAAGCACAATTGTTTGCAAAGTTATTCAAGAAAAAATAAATGACTCCGGTTTTGGAGTTGTTGGGTATTGATAATAGGAAAATTGTAGGAGGTAAAGTAAAAGAGATAATAATTCAAAATTTACAAGATGCATTGAACATTGTTAACAGGGTAGATCATCAAAGATCAGATTCAACATCATCTAGAAGAGCATTGATGACTATGATTGCTAGTAAGAAATTGACACATAGAAATCAAGTTTGAGCAATTTTTGATTTACTCAAGGTATCTCAAAGAACTATTCAAAGATATATTAGGAAGAGAAATATGTTGGATATGGATATTGAAAAGAATTGGGTACAGATTTGTAGAGTTCCTCATAAAGACATAATTTCTGAAGATGTAAGAAAATAAGTCATTGATTTTTGGACCAACCAGTCTCGTGTTTCTTCCAATAGAAGGGACACTATACAAATGAATGATGAAGAGACTGGTATGAAGATTTCACATCCAAAACATTTTGTCGATACTACACAAAGTGAATTGTTTGAAGCATTCAAGCATGAATTTTCAAATGTGAAAATAGGTCAGAGAATTCTTGAGATGTTGCACCCTTGCTTCATACACATAAATAAGGTTCATGAAACATGTTGTTGTCAAAATCGTGTTGAGTCTCACTTATACTTACAATCATATAAAAAGGTTATGGAAATACTTAATATAGATATGGTTACTAGAAGTACAACAAAATTTGTAAAGTCCATTTTATGTGATAAATCAGAAGATTCAAATGAATTCAATGTCCAGTGTATAAAAAATGAATGCAATAATTGTGGAAATTTACAAAAATTTCCTTTACAATTTGATAATATTGATGTTACAACACCAGTCTAGTGGAAGAGATTTGAATATGAGATATACCAAATAAAGACATGAGGTGAATACAAACAAATTACATTAAAGGAGATTGAATTATCGTACCTTTAGTTCATTGACAGATTTTGATCTATGGTTTATCCACATATCCAACATTGTCATTGTGCACGATGGCAAGCTAAATAGTTTCGTGATACCAAAAATTGTTTCCCACCTAGTTATATTCTTTCAGTTGTAGATTTTGCAGTCAATATTATCATTTTGATCAAGTTGCAATATTTGTGCATGTGACCTATAGACATGCACAATTTGATTTGGATGAGATAGATAGTATAGATCAAAATGAATGCATTATCATCAAGGAGGTTCATTTCTATATTAGTGATGACATGGTTCATGATAGGAGCTACATGGCTCATTGTTTCAACATGTTTTCAATAATCTTGCAAGTCGTGGGATAAATGGGTATATTCACAAAGATGGGGAACCAAAAAGGTGCCAATTTTCTTTTTGGTCCCCCATCGACCATAGTGCGTATGCACTAAAGCTCGTGTGCCCTATAGGGCGCACATGCTATGGCTTGGGTTTCCCAAGCCTTAGGCTTGGAAAATCTAAACCATAGCGCGTGCGCCCTATAGGGCGCACATGCTTTGTAAAACACTAAAAAGTGTTTTTACAAAGCGCGTGTGCCCTATAGCACACATGTGCTTTGTAAAAACACTATTTAGTGTTTTTTGCAGTAGGGAAAGCTCATTTTTCTTTTCACAAGCCTGTGTTTGAAGCAAGGAAAGCCTTCCCAAGCGCGTACATAGTATTGTTTGGGCTTGTTGAATCTATATTTTTCATTCATTCATCTATCAATTTGTATACAAAATGGCTCCATGATGTCATCAAGCTCAATCCGAAAGAAGAGGTAAGTGTTTTTATAGCTCATGCCTCTTATTTGTATTAAAATTTAAGTTTTGTTAAAATTTGTTTTGTTAAAATTTGTTTTCTTGAAATTTTTTTTCTTAAAATTTGTTTTCTTAGATTTTATGCATGTAATCAAGATTTTAAAATCTAGTTTTTTTAATTGCCAGGATGAAATAATCTCCCTCAACCAAACCCTCCACCAAACCCTTCATCTACTCATGAAGAAATGAATGAAGAAACAAAAGAAGAAACAAATGAAGAAAATAACCAAGAAAATGAACCTCAATTGCATCCACCAATTGAGAAACCTCCTCCTGGAATACAAGAAATTTTGATGATCCAATTTGAAAGAGGGAAAAAAGAATTAGAATCTTTAATTAAGAGGTTAAAAAATTCTTTTGGTAGAAATCCTGGAAGGGAAAGACTTGCGAACTCATTGGAAGCAATTTTGACCCACGTAAGCTCAGTTAGTGGGCAAATTAATTTATGGCAGGATAAAAGAGAAGAACAAAAACAATATTATGCAAATAAATTATCTTATTCGGACATAAAAAAGAAAAAAATCATAAAAGATGACATTTGCAAACTCTTTAAAAAACCAAGGGACACAGATACTCTTAGAACTACAACAAGGAGGTTCCCAATTCATTGGTGCTTAAATGAAGACATTAAAATTTTTTTTTGGGAGAGATGGTGGATGGTCTTTGATTCGCCTCCATGTAACAATCATGAGGTTCCCATATATTTCTTGAGGAAACTCTATTGCGAGTTTGTACTCAAGGAGGTGCCAAATTATTTTGACTATCTAGATTCTCAAGGTAGAGGAGGGGGGTCATCATTTGATAGAGCGAGGGCACATCGTGACCCTAACACACCTAGGGTTCCTATTGGCAAGCCATAGGTGGATCATGTTACTATTCCTTCTGTTGTGAAGGAACATGTAGAGGCAAACACACTAGGCACAATTAGTGCTCTGACATAGACTCTCATTTAGTGTGCCACTCCTTTAGTTGAGGGTGACCATGGTCAATCTTCGAGGGGGCATATTTGTCGGTCATGTGGATCCTTGTGCATATTTGGTACTACTGAGAGAGAGGAAGAGGATTTTGGACTGATGATTGATGATTTTCTAAATATGACATTTGGCATTGACACACAAGTAAATATTTCCAAGTTCATTAAATTTATTTGATCATATTTCATTTATAAAAGAATAACTAGAATTAATTTAGTATCTATTGATTATGATCAAATTTCAAGGCAAGAGTGTTAGTGGCGGTGGCAGTGGCAATGATCCTCTTGTGCCCTTCTACACATCATTGTTAATTCCATAAGTATGTATTGAATAAATTTTTTTATTTAATATATTTGATTATTATGTAATTATATGAATAATTGTATCATAAATTATTGTGCATGTGCATTAGACATTCACTGGTGGACCATCGACGTTCACAACAGACATCGAAGGGCATCGTGCCACTTTTGTTGAGGTATATTTATTTGCATGTTAATTTGATTTACTTGATTATATTTGATTAATAAATGAATGAATAACTAAATTACTAGACAAATTATGATCAAAATCTAGAGGCACAATGATCACATTCTTTCACCTGGCTTTATGATGTCATCATTGAGTCCACAAGTATATATGTAATAATGCATTATAATTAACATGTCAGTATTACGTTCTTATATGAATGGTTATCTTATAATTTTCCATGTACATGTGCACTAGTTGAATGTTGGAGCTTTGACATCGACACCACACACTGAAGGATGTGGTGGAACCTTCACGGAAGTATCATTTACTCATTAGTAGGGTTGTAAAAAATATATATAATCTTGATAACTGCATAATACTTTTTTTGTTTCATTTTCAATTATTAACATCAGAGACTCCTCCTTCTATTTGTGATACTTTGGATCATGGAGTAGCTGCAACAATAGCTAGTTCTAAAGCACTGACTAAGGTATGAAAGAGATCACTTAATTTTAATTGTTATTTTAATAGTTTGTATTGAATTTTATAATGATATTCATGTATGTATTTTAATTATTATTTTGATAATTGTTGTAGGGAATTATTACTCCAGATCATCAGCATACGCCTTCGGTGGATGTACACAGTGACTATTTGCTAGCGGTAAGAGAATATTCTATTTTATGTCATTGTATAATTTAATTTTGATGTATATTAGTTATTGATGCTTAAATTTTTTTTATCAACTCAAGCTACAAAAGAGTCTAGAAAGGAGGATGAGTGAGCGCACTCAAAAGACTACAACATCCACTGCATCTCCATCGACATGACAATTGAAGACAACTCGAGATTTGTTTTCTTCCCCTAGTGGGAAAGGACTAGATTAGGGATATAGATTGTATGCCTATATGGCATTAGTGGACATATTTTTTGTATATTGTATAAGTGATACATTGTACATCCATTTGGATTTGAGGAAGCTAGTTTAGCCGTATTGAATATATTCAATGTATGACATTATTGGACATATATATTTGGCTTCATGCCCTACGAATATATATATTTTATGTTTTAGGTATGCAATTCATGTGTTTGGTGTATTGATGTATACTAATTTATGTTTATGTGGATGTCTTATGCTTTGTAAATTTCCCATGCCTTATAGTTATGCTTGTATGTTTATCGATGTATATTGTTACTGTCACCCTAAAGAGACTAACATTCCTTGTTACTGTAAACTTCGACAACATTCACTATCACCCTAAGGAGACTAACTCAACTCGAGGATTCTACAAACAACTTGGAATATACTCATGGAATTAACCTCAGTCAAGGATCTAGTTGAGTTCTTTGACTTTGTAAGTCACTCCCACAACCACACTACTCAAATTCACTTCCTTTTTTCCTTGTTCCAATGTCTTCTAGCATCAATTCTATCCTTGGCCACCTAGTGCACCTAGTGCCTCCACCACACCAAAACTCAAACCAGACTTCACACACTGATCCTAACACCTTAGATCATCTCAAAATGCTATATTTTCCATGTTACAACTTCCCATTCAATCCAATCAACTCATCTTTCACCCTTCCTCTTCTATAGCCCTTCTAGGCCTGCCTAGTAGCCCTTCCAACACTGAAGTCAGAAATTTACTCTCCAAATCCCCAAACTACCTAGCAATGTTTTTAAATTTTCTAGTACCCTTTTTGGAGTTACTAGATTGATATCAATATTAGACTTTAACTCTTTGACTGGTGAAGACTTCCTTCACCCCCTAACCCTTCAACTAGGCCTAATTAGCCTCACCTAACAAAGCAACTCCTAGAACCACTCACTTCCAGGACTCCACAACCTCAAAAAGTCTTAATAAAGGATAAAAGACAACTAATTTTCAACTTAGTTTTCCCATACTCACCCATCTATGCTACCATTCAATAAAACCTCATTATTTGGGCTAGAAACCAAGGGTTTTGTAGAAAATACCCTTCCCTGCAACACCCAACCTCAACACCAGTCCCAAAACCTTCTAATACATCCCAAAGGACCTTTCCATCCATCATCTACCCTCTCCAATCATTGGGTCAATTCCAACCATGACTGGTGCTTACCTTCAACTCCTTTCACTGTGATTTCACCAGGCCTATCTCTGTTTCTTCTCACCTTCTATTCATAGTTAACATAGAGGTGGGAGTGATTCAAACCTTTAACTTGCTGACTATGCTATAAATGACAGCCACTGTCATCAATAACAATTAATTCCTTGACTGTAATAATAACAAAAGTAATGAAATGAATGTAGAAATGTATAAATATAATATAAGGCAATGTTTCTAAGTCACAACTTATCCAAGATCACGTGGAATTAAATATTTATATTCATTGGTGTGTGTACACACTAAAAAGGTGCACTTCTATGAACCATTACATGCAAGGTTGCTCAAGAATGAGGCCTCACAAAGCGGCTCATAGCTCTCTATGCATGGAGTTGCAAGGGACTATGACGTATTTTCTCTCAGCTAGAGCTACAAGCTTGTGACCTTGCTAGTCAACCACACAACGAGAGATTCAAATGAGGAAAAGGGCAAGAGTGCCAATATCCTCAAGAATCACTATGAAAATGCAATGCAAACTAGTCTATGGAAATGAAAATGCAATGCAACTAAGCTATGAAATGGAAAGAATAAGTGTTACAAATCCCTCCTATTAAGCTATGTGAGTTAAATCTATTGCATCAAAGGAAACTAAGTTATGAAATGAAGCTAAAATGCAAGAATGAAAGACTAAGAACAATAAGATTTTCAAAAGCTCAAAAAGTCTTCAAGAATTCCTGCAGCATAAGATTAGTATTCAAAAACATGATCTGAAAATGGAGGAGAGAGCTTTCCTTTTATAAGAAATGCAAAGGAATGGACCATTGAGATTAAGAGGCAAAAGTCTTAATCAGTGGTGGAGGTTGAAAGAGGAGCAATCCATGTGCACAAGTATCCTCCAATGAGAGCGAAGTGTTGACTTTTGAGCCTCATGTGAGACAAAAAGTACTTTTTTCCTTTTTGTGAAATAAGAATAATGTTTTATTTGTGCAACTTAGGATAAGAGGAAAAGTGGGGCTTTTTATTTAATCAAAAGGGGAGGAAATATTCCTTTTAATTAAATAAAGACAGGATAAATGGTTAGCCCAAGGATAAAAATCTAATATATGATCGAAATTAAGACTTGATTAAGAAATTAATAATGTTGAAAATATCGATTATTGATAAAAATGATTTAGGATTGATAAATCAAATAAATGGGGCCCAAAGTCTAGGCAACCATTTTTGGGTGCATACATTTGCCCCTCTTTGACTAATGTGTGATCGATTTGGAAACACATGTAGTCAAAGAATGAAGTTGAAATGTCAGATCGATCTGGGATCATAAAACAACTCAGATATGAGGTCGATTCGGGATCACATTCGGACAAAACATAAACAAAGGCCTTTGAACATGAGGTCGATTCGGGATCACATTCAAAGTAAGAGATAAGAATCTCAAATTTGAGCAAAAGCTCACAAAAGATGTTTGAATCAGAAAAATCAAGGAATCAGGGATGAGAATCCCATAAATACTGGCCCCTCAGAATCGAAATTGAAATCAAGTAGAGGAGAGACAGAAAATTGATAAGGTTGATCAAATCATAATAAAATCACAATCGAAGGTAAGGGTCAATAGGTTAACCATTAGGCAATGAAACATGCCCCAGTGAGGAAGTAGAAGAATATAAATAGAAGACTAGAAATAGAGTGGATGAAAGACTAGAAAATTTGAGAGACATGGAAGGAAGAAATTCCATCGAAAATCAAATTATGCCTCAAAAGGTTAGTCAATTGCTCAGAAGAAGGGGAAATTTTTTTTGAAACACGACTCGGATTTCAATTTCGAGTCCGAAAATGGATAGAAAATGATGTGATATGAAAGATCAGAAATGAAAGATATGATCAAGAAGAATCAGAAAATGAGCACAGTTGACCAACTAGTCTGAAGATGATAAAAAGAAGAGCTCTCTCCATATGCAAGATGCAAAAACTAAACTATGATGAATCTAAGAATACAAGCTACTATGAAAAGTGGTTGACTTGCAAGGTCACAACACTTATAGACATCTAATTATCATCATCAAGCATTATTGGTAGCATCGTAAAATCATACAAGGCACACTAGCATAACTATGTGGATATGAATATGATCTTTATCAGATAGAAATGTGGAAATCCCACCTAGGCATCAAAGACATGTAGGTCTAGATGACTAATGCAATGAGATCACCTAAGTTTGATATGGCGAGATTATGCTTGTATCAAGACACATGAAAGTCAGGATAACTAGAAGCATGCACTCACAAAAATAGTCAAGGATAATACCTTGTCAATCCATAGTGTCAAGTAAGACCAGAATAAATTCTCATGACAATCAGGATCAACAAAATATACCCATAAGCAAATAAAGAAAGAAAACATGTTCTCATACCCTCAGTCTTCTAGCTATGCATCATCAAAAACTTCTCAGGGAGAGACCACTCATCAAAGAAATCCTCATAGACAACACACAAAGAAAAATAAAGTCAACATATCTCAATGAGTTGATTATTTAAGTGCGTGTGTGTTGGTCATAGAGTCAAACTCTGGTTATCACATCTACAAATGAGAAATATTGCATCATACTTAGACTATTGGGTAAGACATCTGATAAGTGTTAAGAAACACTCGACGCAAGGGTAGTGTTGAAAAACACTGTTTGGGGTGGTGTTGAAAAACACCTGTTGTGAAATGCCCCAAGAGACAAACGCACCTAAAGGACCTATGCTAACAGTTATGCCCCCTAGACAAAAATAAACACCAATTCCAAACCAAGTCAAATAAGGTCAAGGCATGATGGAAAGTGGCTAAGTGTCGAGGACGCATGCTAACAAATAGGAGTGCAAAGGCCTCAAGTAGCACCTGTTTCCAAGTTTTCACCACTTGGATTTTATTGCAATTTTTTCTTTTTTCTTTTTTTGTATTTTTGCTACCAAGGCGCCTGTTTCCAGGTTTTCACCAAGGCACTTTTTCTATTTTTTTTATTTTTTTATTTTTTTATTTTTTGAATTTTTCTAGGACTGTTTATGCTTTTTAGGATTTTTTCAGCGATCATAAAATATATACAAAGGATGCCCCCAGACAGAACGGGCATTATACTCATGAGCAAGATCACATCGTGTAGTCTCAATATCTATCAATGTGGAGGACAAGATGGATAAGCAAGCTAGTGGAAGAGATGGAGGAAAGGAGAATGAAAGTGAATGGAGGGAAGAAATCCTCAAGGTCAAACTCCGCAAGAGTACCCAAGCTAGGGAAAAATTTGTCATGTAAAGCACATTTGGACAAGCAATGAAAGGCCAGCATGGGATAAGTCACAAAAGCATAATGCAAAAGAAGGAAAGGATGCAGTCCAAAGGAGTAGACATGTCAAGAGGCTTCATAGCATCATGTTTTACTCTTTTTTTATTAGATCAAGACTAGAAGGGGAAAATGATAGCAAAATGCTAGAATGAATGAAGGAAAATGAAGATGAAGGCTAGACATGAATGGAATGAAAGCAAGATTATCATAAGATAGCTCACAAGATAGCCAAATGTTCATGTATAGTTCAACATTGTCAAGATCAAAGAGAGATGGAATGGATGAAATAATGTAGAAGAACTACACATGATGCCTGATTGCTAGGTTTTCATCACTGTACTTATCCTAGGCACCACAAGGGAGTGGTTTTCACCATAGGATGAATTTATTTCTCTTTACTTTTGCTACCAAGGTGCCTGTTTCCAGGTTTTCACCATGGCACATTTTCAATTTTTTAATTTTTTTTTCTTTCGTTCTTTTTGAATTTTTCTATTTTTTTTAATTTTATCTTTTTCGGAAGAAAGCAAGCTTTTAGGTAATGCTCCTCGAAAGGATAAATCATTGATATACCAAGGATCCAAAATGATATGCTCAACGATGTTGAAGGGGAAAGGAAGACGCATGAGGAATAGGCAAATGAGGAAAAAATGATAGAAGGTAGAAGGATAATGAATGGAAGGAATGCGAAAAGGTAGATGGAAAGAAAGGTAAGATCAACATCAATACACACCTTGAAGGGTGACGGGAAAAATGGAGGAAACGTAAACCATATTCTAGTCCAAATGCAAACCATATTCTGGTTCATTATTGCTATCTGAATCCTCAAAGAGAGGATTGGTGTGCTTGTTATAATCCTCAAATGTGAATGGAGAAATACAAGAATGAATATGGAAAATGGTTAGTAGAGGTTGCGGTTTAGGTGCATGGAATGGAAGAATGTTTTTGGAAAAAGATGAAGTGGAAGCCTTTGGAAGCTTGAATGTCAACTTCACTTTTTGCTCAACATAAGACTCTTTCAAGAGAGACTTTGGAATCCATATAGCCTTAGGCTTTTCATTTCCTTTTGATGACTGAGAGAGAATATCTTCAATGATGGATTTTGGAACCCATACTTGTCTTGTAGTTTTCTTCTTAGATATCTCTTTCGACTTTATGCCCCCATGTCGACTAGAGGAGACATGATGATCTTTTTTTGATGGATTCTTGTATTGCTTCTTTTTCTTGTTTTGAACATTCAACTTACTTCCAAAAGACTTGGGACTTGTGGAAGGAGGATATGACTGGTTTAGATGGGTGGGTGGATGAAAGGGATTCAAGGGTATGCATCTATGTTGATCTTGAGGAAAGATAGGAGATAGAGGGACGTAAGGACCTAAGATGGATGATGAATTAGGAGAATTAGGAGGGGAAAGTGAAGGGACATAAGGACCCACTATGGAAGGAAGACACGAAGCCCTTAGTAGTGGTGGAAGAGGTCCAAGGATGGAAGTGGAAGATGCAAAAGGATAATCAATAAGTTCATCAGCATCTATATCACAACCAAGGATATCAGCATCTTTGGAGTGAGCATTGGAATTTTTAATAGACTTGTGGACAGCTTGAATAAGAGCATCTTCTTTGATAGGATTTTTCAAAGCTTGCAAAGACTTAGGAAGAGTAGAAAGTGGAAGTGAGCATGGAGCGGTAGAACAAGAAGATTGAAGGCTTTGATCTTGACAATGATTGTTGGGTAGCATAAGCATATCAACTTTTTCTGGATTTTCAATAGGCTCAACATTGGAAGTAACAACACCATTTTTAATAACCTTAATGGAAGTATCATCTTTGGAAAGCGCAAGCGTAGTAAGGTTATTTTGATTGTCAATAAGCTCAATAGTGTAAGTAGTAGCTTGATCTTGCTTAGGAGAAGACTTGAGCGGATGAGAGACATCATGAAAAGAATTGGATGACATGGAGGGTTCTTGATCTTGATATTTTTTTATGTTTTTTTCTTTATCATTTTTAGAGTCCTCTTGACATAGAGCCACTTCTAAGGACAAGGAAGTAGGTTGGAATTGTATGGAAGAGTTTGGAAGAGATGGTGAAGGACCAGCTGAAGTAGGCATTATAGCACATAAAGGCTTAGGCTCTCTAGGTGTAGCATTATTGGAAGTATTTGTAGCCAAGTGAAGGTTAGCTTGAGTTTCTTTAAGAGGTAGCCCTTGAGGATAACTATAGGGAACTACATGGAAAGCTTTAAGATTTGAATTGGATGAAGTATTTGTGAAAGATTTGGAAGACTTAGCAGCTTTAGGAGATGTGGGGATATTGGAGGAAGTAGAGGATGGAAGAGAACCATCACAAAACAAAGGTTCAACATTAACATGATCTTGCTTGAGAGTGAAACCTTTATTTTCAACATGAGAACTTTTAAAGGAGAGATTCTTTTGACGTTTGAAATCAGGGCGGTAGATTTTCTCTTCCTCAGTAGGAATATTGTATTGTTCGCAAAAATTATCAAAAAATTCTTCAAATTTAGAGTCATATGGATCACCGTCACAGTCTACCCAATACGAATCCCCATTAGAAATCACAAGTGTACCATGAGGATGATGCTTAGGAATAGAAGTTTCATGGGCATCACTACATTGTCCATCATCATAGTCATCATAGTCATCATAGGTGGGTGTATCACTCTTTGTGGAAGAGACATCACAAGGACTATCACGTTGCTCTTTATGGTATGTCTTATGAAGAGAAGTAAGACTCTTTGAAGAAGTAGAAGATGAATGAGATCTTGAAGAAGAGGAAAATGAAGACCTAGTGGAAGAAGAATACTTGGATAATGAGGAATTCAAATGATGTTTAGAAGAGTCATGATAAGATTTGGAAGATGAAGAATGTGAAAACTTAGATGATGAAGAATGTTTAGAAGAAGGAGGTTGTGATATGATCATTTCTATGATCCTAGCAAAGGCATCTGATTTAATCATCTTTTCTTTTATTTTTGCCATAAGTTTCTCACCCATGAGATATTTGGAAGGACTATTGGAGGAATAAAGATATTCTTCAAATTGAGAAATGAGTTCAAGATCATCTATTCTCAAGAGAGGTTCCTTAACAAGATAGTTGAAATTCATGGTTCTAGAAGATGAGGAATTAAGCATGGAAGAAATGAATAGAAGAAGGTAGACTAGATAGTAAGAGGAAAATAAATCAAGAAGAAGAAGAAGAAGAATTTCTCATGGGAATAGAAGACTTTGGAAGAACATGGGAAATGGAGAGGAAAGAAGAAGACTAAGAGTCATCTTGTTCCATTGATACCATAACGTTCATTGAGATGTTGAGCAACATGAAAACACCTAGGATCTGAGATCTGGACTGACCAAGGAAGACTGAAAATAGAAGACCCTTGGTGATAGGATGACCTCACAAAATGTCAACACCAAACTAGGATAATCAAAGTTCTCTATTGTCCAAAGAGAAATGAAAAGATAGAAGAAGGGGTTTTACCAACACTATCAAAGAGGTGCTTCAAATCAAAGGGTGACTACCCTTGCACTTTTGAACCAGGAGGTTGGACTAGGCTGAAATATAATTGAAATCGAGATTAAATGAAAATTATTTGGACAATAAGAGTACGAGAATTTCCCAAGAATGTAGCTCACAATTCTAGAGATAAACTTTCTCACCAAGAACAACCTTCTAATGCGATATTTCTCTTTGGCTAATGTGATACTGATGTTGATCTTAACCAATTTGTGCAAAATTTTGGGTTTTTTAAGGTCTAATTTCAAGTTTTCGAATGTGAGGGTGAAAATGTCTGATTTTAATCACAAATTCAATAGCAATTGGATAGGTTTGCAAATAGTAGGGGATCAAACATGTCTTCAAACACTTGAAACAAGGGCAAAAGCAACCTTGCCAAGACAAGCACTTTTGATATCAAAAACAAAATTGCACCCTATGGAAGTTACTGATTGTCTGTATGTTGAGAACGTTCACACCGGTATCACACAATTGAAAACACTTCAAGCAATATCTACTTACAAGACAAGGCTCAATACTTACCAACTTAGCCCACAACTTGATGTCCCCTTGCCTCACACAAAGTGGTTGCCCACAAGAGATATTGGCTTTGTCGTGGAAGTGTCAAACAACACAACCAAAGGGACACATATGGTGAGTATCTTGGGGTGATCCGGGTTAGTCCACTTGGATCAATCCTTGCACTAAGAAGATAAGTGGCTAAATAAGGTGGCCTCTAACCTATGGTTCTTAGTAAGGGCTTCCGTTCATAACACCCCTCTTGCTCCTCATAAAGGACTAGGACCTCACGGCCTCAAGAGTACCTTAAGCATTCTTGCTCAATGCTTTCCCCATGGTCGCGATCCCATGAGATACTCACATCAAGTGAAGACAAGTGTTATGTCTACCAAGGTTTTGTGTCCTTGATAGCCTTGAGATTATAGTGGGTTGAAATAGCTCAGTATTAGCTTGTCCCCACTTGGGTCGTTCCTCTTGATTGCTCAAGAGCAAGCCCGCTAAAAGATTCTAAAGATCTAAACAAAGAATGGATAATTTTTGAGGTTCAAGGTTTTTGGTTCACCACAAGGGTGAAGAGCATACTCCCCTATCTCAAAGATTTCTCCCAAACACACCAAACAAATGTTCAATTACCCTCTTGCTTTCAAAATTCAAAGATGGGTCAAGATTTTCTGGTTCACCAAAATGGTGAAGAGCATACTTCTCCTACCACCCAAGAATTCCTACAACAAGATCTTAAGTGCCTAATAAATGAAACAACTAGTTTTTGCCACACTTAAAAGGAAAGAAAATAAACAAGCAAGTTTTTTTTTTTGTTTTTATGCTTGGGCAGCCCTACAAAAATTGTTAGTAGCCCTCTTTGACATGCGATTTTGACAAAATATTCAAGAAAGTGCACCTACAACCACAACTTGTTAGGCCCACAAGGGTTAGCACATCAAAAATTAGATAATCTGGATGTAAAATAGCTAATCAAATGATAAAATCTGAAAATGAAACCATCATGGTTGGATTAGGCTCGAAAAGACCTTTCCAATGATATATCACACTTTGATTTTCAATACCATTTGCAAAATTTCAAAAAAAATAGGTGCCCATTTTCCAGAGGCACGGATTTGAAAATGCTAAAATTTTCAGAAAATTTCAAAAAGATAGCTAAGCACCCGAAACTTGCAAGATGAATAAAATAACTAAAAAATAGCTCACTGTTAGGTACAAACATAGTACAGACACCAGTATCACGCAATACTTCACAGTATACTGGGGTGATACTTTTGAGATTGCGCGATATTTCACCTGACACCAGGCGATAGAATTCACAATAGCCAGGTGATACTTCTGACAGGTGAAATATCACGCGTGCATACAGAGAAGTATCGCGTGATACTTCTGCAAAGTATCATACGATAGTCTGAGAAAAAAAAATAGAGACCGAAAATTAAGCTAAAAACTTGCCGAAAAATTGATGGAAAATGACAGAAATGCAGAAAAAGGACAAAGTCTATCTACTCTACCCCACGGTGGGCGCCAAAAATGTACACACTAAAAAGGTGCACTTCTATGAACCATTACATGCAAGGTTGCTCAAGAATGAGGCCTCACAAAGTGGCTCATAGCTCTCTATGCATGGAGTTGCAAGGGACTATGACGTATTTGCTCTCAGCTAGAGCTACAAGCTTGTGACCTTGCTAGTCAACCACACAACAAGAGATTCAAATGAGGACAAGGGCAAGAGTACCAATATCCTCAAGAATCACTATGAAAATGCAATGCAAACTAGTCTATGGAAATGAAAATGCAATGCAACTAAGCTATGAAATGGAAAGAATAAGTGTTACAAATCCCTCCTATTAAGCTATGTGAGTTAAATCTATTGCATCAAAGGAAACTAAGTTATGAAATGAAGCTAAAATGCAAGAATGAAAGACTAAGAACAATAAGATTTTCAAAAGCTCAAAAAGTCTTCAAGAATTCCTGTAGCATAAGATTAGTATTCAAAAACATGATCTGAAAATGGAGGAGAGAGCTTTCCTTTTATAAGAAATGCAAAAGAACGGACCATTGAGATTAAGAGGCAAAAGTCTTAATCGGCGGTGGAGGTTGAAAGAGGAGCAATCCATGTGCACAAGTATCCTCCAATGAGAGTGAAGTGTTGACTTTTGAGCTTCATGTGAGACAAAAAGTACTTTTTTCCTTTTTGTGAAATAAGAATAATGTTTTATTTGTGCAACTTAGGATAAGAGGAAAAGTGGGGCTTTTTATTTAATCAAAAGGGGAGGAAATATTCCTTTTAATTAAATAAAGACTTAGGATAAATGGTTAGCCCAAGGATAAAAATCTAATATATGATCGAAATTAAGACTTGATCAAGAAATTAATAATGTTGAAAATATTGATTATTGATAAAAATGATTCAGGATTGATAAATCAAATAAATGGGGCCCAAAGTCTAGGCGGCCATTTTTGGGTGCATACAGTGTGTTCCCTATTCTATGGGATAGTCACAATATAAAGACATGACCTTGAATAGGTGAGGTGGTATATGGAAAGGTTGTTTTCTATTAACCCCAATACTAGGCCTATTTTGATATGAGGGTACCCTAATGTTGGCAAGAGTTCTTTGATTAATAAGATTACTAGGGCGGATGTGGATGTGCAACCTTATGATTTTACTACTAATTCTCTATTTTTCAGGCATACTGATTATAAGTACTTGAGGTTTCAGGTTATTGATACCCCTGGTATTTTGGACCACCCCTTGGAGGACAGGAACACCATTGAGATGCCTAGTATTACTACCTTGGCTCATTTGAAGGCAGTTTTTTTTTTCCTTGATGTTTCAGGGTCATGTGGTTATAGTATTGCGGGGTCCCTTAGTTGCTGATTGTACCCCTATACCAGTCATTGTCAATACACTAGTTAAATCCTTGGTGTTGTCAGTGATGAAGGTAATGAAAAGAGATTATAGCCAAGTTAAAACAAATGCAAATAAATGTTCCTACATCAAACTAAACAAGGATCACATTCAGATCAAGTACAATAGTTCACTATTGTTGACTGTACCCGTAGGCCAGTGGAATACCAATGTGTAGAGAAATTTTGATTTTATTGATTCAAGCTAATACAAACTTGATCCATTTAAGATCAACAACATTCTCGCCCTATCCACTCACATGGATCCCTTCCAAATAGACTCTAATCTTCCAAAAGATTGATTGGAACCTACAAACTAACTTCTAACTGTCCCCTAACTGATTGATTGTTAATGATAAACACTAGAATTAGTTGTCAAGTTGACAACAAAAGTTGTCAACTCGACAACCCAACACCCTTTTCCCACTTTAACTACTTATAAAATGTTTATAGACAACCTTTACAAACCAAACTAACTTAGACTTCCTACTAACCCCTACTAACTCCAATTAAGCCCTATTTGGCTTATATTGCCAATATAGGCAATTTACAAGATTGTTCACATTTAGTGATTTTAACACTATGTAAAGGCTCTAATGGCCTTAGTACATATTTATAGACCCTTATAGGTTATTTCCATCAACCCCTAACCTAGGATCAATACATAACCATTCCTAGTGACCCCTAGGTACCTTTTAGGCTTATCAGTTCCATTAAGGCTTACATTTAAGATTGGGTTACAATATGATCAATACATGATCCAAATAACATTCCATGATCCAAATAAATCATCAAATTCAAAATGGACCACAAGCCCTTTTGCATCTAAATACATATTTGCACGCATCCTCCTGCTTGCCCTGGAGTGGTCGATGATGTTTGAACGACTGTGTGTGCCAAACAAGGTTGTCAGTAGCATTCAGCCAGCCATTCAAAGCTATTGGAATAGATGGTTTGATGATACAATTGATGGTTTGAAAGATACACAATGTTGGCCTTTTGAACTCAGGAACAATGTGAGTTTTGACATCAACCGAGAATGTGTTGCCGAATTTAAATGAAATTGAATTTCTGAAAACTAAGATAGGCTATTGTAAGCCCTGATAACATGGTCTCGTAGCACCTAATGTCTCGATGCTACCTTGCATGAACTTTGAGATATGATCTTGTAAAGATCACCGATTTCATGCTGAAGGGACCTTGAGGGACACTTCGGCCTGGAGTCGTCAGCGGCATTCAAATGACTGTGTGTGCCAAATGAGATTTCCCCTAGCATTTATCTGACCATTTAGAGCTATTGGATCAGTCGGTTCAATGCCATGACTGACGGTTTGAAAGATACACAATGTTGGCCATTTGAATTAAGGAACACTTTGAGTTCTGACATCGATCGAGAATGTGTGCAAAATTTAAACCAACTTGAATATCTGAAAACTCAGATAGGTTATTGTAGGCCCTAACAAAATGGTCCTATAGCACCTAATGGCTCGATGCTACCTCACATGAGATCTGAGATATGACCTTGTAAAGATTGCTGATTTCATGCTGAAGGGACCTTGAGGGACACTTCAGTCCAGAGTTGTCTGCGGCGTTCGAATGACTGTGTGTGGCAAACAAGATTTCCCCTAGAGTTTACCCAGCCATTCGGAGCTATTGGAATAGTCAGTTTGATGCTATGACTAATGGTTTGAAAGATATGCAATGTTGGCCATTTGAACTGGGGAACACTTTGAGTTTTGACATCGACCAAGAATGTGTTGCCAAATTTAAATGAATTTGAATCTCTGAAAACCAAGATACGTTATTGTAGGCCCTAGTAACATGGTCCTGTAGCACTTGAAAAATTGATGTTACCTCGCACAAGCTCTAAGATATGACCCCATAAAGATCACCGATTTCATGCTAAAGGGACCTTGAGGGACACTTCAGCTGGGAATTGTTGACAACATTCGAATGACTATGTGTGGAAAATGAGGTTGCCCCTAGTTATTACCTGACCAATTAGAGCTATTATAACATTCAGTTTGATGCTATGACCGATGGTTTGAAAGATACACAATGTTGGCTGTTTGAATTGAGGAACACTTTGAGTTTCGACATCAACCAAGAATGTGTTGCCAAATTTAAATGAACTTGAATCTCTGAAAATTGATATAGGTTATTGTAGGCCCCAAGAACATGGTCCCATACCACCAAACAACTTGACGTTGTACACACAAAAGTAGTGCACTTCTCTAAGTCATTATATCCAAGGGAATCCATGAATAGGAAACCTTAGAAAGTGACCTAGAGCTCTCTATGCATGGAGCTGCAAGATCATTTGAAATTTGCCCTCAGCTAGAGCTATTAAGCTAATGACCTTGCTTGTCAACCACACAATGAGAGATTCAAATGAAGACAAGGGAAAAAATGCCAATATCCCCAAGAATCACTATGAAATGCAAATGCAAACTAGATTAAGATG
Source organism: Chamaecyparis obtusa (assembly GCA_027943335.1). Lineage (NCBI taxonomy): Eukaryota > Viridiplantae > Streptophyta > Pinopsida > Cupressales > Cupressaceae > Chamaecyparis > Chamaecyparis obtusa. The sequence goes on along the minus strand of BSBK01002122.1, from coordinate 1,063,161 downwards.
AATATGCAAGCTAGAAATGAAAGGTGCAAGCTAGGCTATGAAAGGAAAGTACAAGCTATGCTATGAAAAGGAAAGTACAAGTATTACCAAGCCTCCCTAGTTAAGCTAGATGAGATTAATCTATAACATGAAAGGAAATCTAAGCTATGAAAGCATGAAATATGAAGCTACTATGCAAGAATGAAAACTAAACTATGAAGCAATGAAGAAAGCCAAGATGTGATGCAACAATGATCTCCAAAAGGCTTCAAAGTCTTCAAGAATTCTTGCAGCATAAAGTTAGCATAAAAGTGAATGACCTAAAAATGAAGAAGAGAGCTCTCCTTTTATAAGAAATGAGAAGGAATGGACCATAGAGATTAAGAGGCAAAAGACTTAATCAACGGTGGAGCATCAAAGAGGAGAAATCCATGTGCACAAGTATCCTCTAATAGGAAAATAAGAGTTGACTTTTGTGCCCCATATGAGACAAAAAGTGCTTTTTCTCTTTTTATAAAATAGGAATAATGCTTTATTTGTGCAACTTAGGATAAGAGGAAAAGTGGGGGGCTTTTTATTTAATTAAAAGAGGAGGAAACTCCTTTTAATTAAATAAAGACTTTAGGATAAAATGGTTAGCCCAAGGAATAATCAAATAAATGATAACATAGGATTTGATTAAGGAAATTGATATAATTGAAAAATGTTGATTTTTGAAAATATTGATTCAGGAATTTGATAATTTGCTGAATGGGGGCCCAAAGTCTAGGCGACCATTTTAGGGTGCATACATTTGCCCCTCTTTGACTAATGTGTGATCATTTTGGGAACACATGTAGTCAATGAAGTTGAAATGTGAGTTCATTTTGGGATCACAAAACAACTCAGACATGTGTTTATTTTGGGAACACGCCTGGACAAAAATAAACAAAAGATTCTGGACATGAGTTCATTTTGGGATCACATAAAAAATAAGAGATAAAAATCTCAAGTTGAGTGAAATCTCATAAGAAGATAGCTGAATCAAGAAAATCGGGGATTAAATTCAATAGGTACTGCCCCCTAGAAATCGGAATCGAAATCAGGTAGAGGAGAACAACAGATTGATAAAAGATGATCGAATCATAATGAAATCATAATTGAAAATAAAGGATAATAGGATAACCATCGGGCAGTGAAAACATACCCCAATGATGAATGAGAAGAAAAGAAATGGGGTGAATGGAAGACTAGAAGTGTGAAAGACATGAAAAGGAAGAAATTCCATCGAAGAATTATGCCTCAAAAGGTTAGTCAACTACACAGAAGAGAGAGAAATTTTTTGAAAAATGATTTTGACTATCAAGATGACCTCAGATTTCAATTTCAAGTCCGAAAATGGATCCAGGATGTTGAAATTAGCTAGAGGTGCAATTTTTGCGCAATTTTGAGGTGTTTTAAAAATAGGTCAAAAAAGTCAAAATGCCATAGGAATAGAAAAGAATGTGATATGAAAGACAAGAAGTGAAAGACATGATTGAGAAGAAGCGAAAGGCAATCATAGTTGACCAACTAGTCTGTGAGTGATGAAAAGGAGAGCTCTCTCCACATGCAAAATGAAAAACTAATCTAACATGAACCTATAAATGCAAGCTACTATGAAAGGTGGTTGACTTGCAAGGTCACAACACCAATAGACATCTAATAATCATCATTGAGCTTTATTGGTAGCATCATAAGATCATACAATACACACTAGTATGACTATGGGTATATGAATATGATCTATATCAGATAGAATGTGGAAATCCCACCTAGGCACCAAAGACATGTAGGTCAAGATGACTAGTGCAGTGAGATTACTTAAATTTGATATAGCGAGATTATGCTTGCATCAGGACATAAGAAGGTCAAGATGGCTATAAGCATGCACTCGCAAGCAGTCAAGGATAATACTTGTAGATCCTAGGTGTCAAGTGGATCAAGCATAAATGCTAATGACAATTAGGATCAATGAAATATACCCACAAGTAGATAAAAAAATAAAACATGTTCTCATACCCTTAGTCTTCTAGCTATGCATCATCGAAAAATTCTTAGGGGGAGAACACTCATCAAAGAAATCATCATAGACAACACACAAAGAAAATAAAGTCAAAAAAATCATGAGTTGATTGTTTAAGTGCATGTGTGTTGGTCATAGAGTCAAAATTTGAGTATCATATCTGTGAATAAGAAATACCATATCATGCGAGACTGTGGGCAGGACATCTGATAAGTGTTGAGAAACACTTGACACTAGGGTAGTGTGGAAAAACACTGTTTGGGGTGGTGTTGAAAAACACTGTTTGCAAGATGTCCTAAAGACCAATCACATCCTAGAGACCAAAGCCAACATAGTGATGCCCCCTAGACAAAGACAAAGACCAATTCCAAACCAAGACAACAAGGTCAAGGCATGATGGAGAAAGGTTAAGGGTTGAGGACGCATGCTAAAAGATAAGGGTGCAAAGGCCTCAAGTAGCACTTGTTTCCAGGTTTTCACCACTTGGAGATTTTTTTTTATTTTTTTTGTATTTTTGCTACCAAGGCACCTGTTTCCAGGTTTTCACCAAGGCACTTTTTCTATTTTTTTAAATTTTTTGCATTTTTTTGTATTTTTTCAAGACTTTATATGCTTTTTAGGATTTTTTCAGCATCATATATGAACTTTTTAAAATTTTTTCAGGATCAATAAATATGTACAAAGGATGCCCCTAGACAGAATGAGCATCAAACTCCTAGGCAAGATCACATTGTGTAGTCCCAATGTCTAGGAAGGTGGAGGACAAGAAGGATTAGCAAGCTGGTGGAAGAGATGGAGGAAAAGAGAATGAAGGCGAATGGAGGGAAGAAATCCTCAAAGGCAAACTCCTCAAGAGTACCCAAACTAGGGAAAAATTATCATGTAAAGCACATTTGGACAAGCAATGAAAGACCAGCATAGGATAATTCACAAAAGCGTAATGCAAAAGAAGGAAAGGATGCAGTCCAAAGGAGTAGACATGTTAAGAGGCTTCATAGCATCATTTTTTACTTTTTTTATTAGATCAAGACCAAAGGGGAAAACGATAGCGAAAGGATAGAATGAACGGAGGAAACTAAATATGGAGGCTAAACATGAATGGAATGAAAGAAAGATCATCATAAGATAGCTCACAAAATAGCCAAATGTTCATGTATAGGTCAACATTGTCAAGATCAAAGAGAGAAGATAAAATGGATGAAATATGTAGAAGAACTACGCATGATGCCTGATTGCTAGGTTTTCATCATGATACTTATCCAAGGTGCCACAAGGGAGTGGTTTTCACCATAGGATGAATTTATTTCTCTTTACTTTTTCTACCAAGGCACCTATTTCCAGGTTTCCACCAAGGCACATTTTCAATTTTTTCACTTTTTTTTTTTTTTTCTTTTGAATTTTTCTATTTTTATTTTTTTGGAAGAAGGAAAACTTTTTAGATAATGCTCCTTGAAAGGATAAACCATGATATACCAAGGATTCAAAATGATATGCTCAAAGATGTTGATAGGGAAAGGAAGATGGAAAAGAAAAATGGAGGATAAGGTTTTATGTAAAGTGAGTGAGGCTGGAAGATAGGAGGAATAGGCAAATGAGGAAAAAGGATAGAAGGTAGAAAGATAATGAATGAAAGGATTGTGAAAGGGTAGATGGAAACGAAGGAAAGATCAACATCAACACAAACCTTGAAGAGTGGCAAGAGGATGGAGGAAATGTGAATGAAGGAATATGAGAAGGAATATGGTGAATGTTTAGCAGAGGTTGTGGTTTAGGCACATGGAATGAAAGAATGTTTTTGGAAGAAGATGAGGCAGAAGCCTTTGGAAGCTTGAATGTCAACTTCACTTTTTTCTCAACACCAGATTCTTTCAAGAGAGACTTTAGAATTCATATAGCCTTAGGATTTTCATTTCTTTTTGATGATTTAGAGAGAATATCTTCAATGATGGATTTTGGAACCCATACTTGTCTTGTAGTTTTCTTCTTAGATATCTCTTTTGACTTTTTACCTCCCTGTCGATTAGAGGAGACATGGTGATCTTGTTTTCTTGATGGATTCTTGTATTGCTTCTTTTTATTGTATTGAGCATTCAAGTGACTTCTAAAAGACTTGGGACTTGTGGAAGAAGGAGGATATGACTAGTTTAGATGGGTGGATGGATGAAAAGGATTCAAGGGTATGCATCTATGTTGACCTTGAGGAAAGATAGGAGATGGAGGGACGTAAGGACCCAAGATGGATGATGAATTAGGAGAATGAGGAGGGACATAAGGGCCCAAGATGGAAGGAAGACATGAAGCCCTTGGTATTGGTGGAGGAAGTCCAGGGTTGGATGCGAAAGATGCAAAAGGATAATCAACCAATTCATCAGCATTTATATGACAGCCAAGGACATCAACATCTTTAGAGTGAGCATTAGGATTTTCAATAGGATCATGAACATCTTGAATAGGAGCAACTTCTTTGATAGGATTGTTTGGAGCTTGCAAAGATTTAGGAAGGGTAGAAAGCAGAAGTGAACATGGAATGGTAGAACAAGAAGATGAAATGCTTTGATCTTGACAAGTTGCTTTGGATGGCATAAGTGCATCATTTTTTTCTTGATTTTCAATAGGCTTAATATTGGAAGTAACAACACTATTTTTAATAACCTTAATGGAAGTATCATCTTTGGAAGGCACAAGAGAATTAAGGTTATTTTGATTATCGGTAAGCTCAATAGTGTAAGTAGTAGCTTGATCTTGCTTAGGATAAGACTTAAGACATGGTGGAATGAATGAGAAAGGGCATAGATGATCAAAAGAACCATGAAATGGAGGAGAGACATCATGAAAAGGATTGGATGACATGGAGGGTTCTTGATCTTAATATTTCTTTATTTTCTTTTCTTTATCATTTTTAAAGTCCTCTTGACATGGAGCCGCTTCTAAGGAAAAGGAAGCATGTTGGAATTGTATGGAAGACTTTGGAAGAGATAGTGAAGGACTAGCTGAAGTAGGAATTATAGCACATAAAGGCTTAGGCTCTTTAGATTTAGCATTATTGAAAATATTTTTAGCCAAGTGAAGGTTAGCTTGAGTTTCTTTAAGAGGTAACCCTTGAGGATAACTATAGGGAACTGCATGAAAAGTATTAGGACTTTCATTGGATGAAGGATTGGTGAAAGATTTGGAAGAATCAGAAGCTTTAGGAAATGTATGGGTATTGGAGGAAGTAGGGGATGGAAGGGAACCATCACAAGACAAAGGTCCATCATTAACATAATCTTGTTTGAGAGTGTAATCTTTATTTTCAGCATGAGAGTTCTTAGAGGAAGGATTCTTATAATATTTACATTTCATATCAGTGTGGTACATTTTATATTCCTTAATAGTAGTAGATGGATCATCATCAAGGTATTGTTCACATAACTCATCAAAGTCTTTTTCAAAATCAGAGTCATACAGATCACCATCATGATCTATCCAATAGGATGACCCTTTAGCAAGCACGAGCACACGACGAGGAAGACTCTTAGCAATAGAGGTTTCATAGGTATGACTATATGGTTCATCATCATAGCCATCATAATAGTCATCATATTCATCAAAGGTGGGTGTGTCACTCTTCATGGGAGAGGTATCACAAGGATTACTATATTGCTCATATTGAGGAGTAAGACTCTTGGGAGAAGTAGAAGAGGAATGAGATTGTGAATAATATGAAAGTGAAGACCTAGTGGAGGAAAAAGACTTGGATAATGAGGAATGTGAATAATGTCTAGAAGAGTCATGGTAAGACTTGGAATATGAAGAATTCAAATGGTGTTTATAAGAGTCATGATAAGACTTGGAAGGTGAAGAAGAATGAGAATACTTAGAAGATGAAGATTTTTTGGAAGAAGAAGGTCATGACATGATCATGTGTATGATCCTAGCAAAGGCATCTGATTCAATCAATTTTTCTTTTATTTTTGCCATAAATTTATCACCCATGATATTTTTGGAGAAATAATACTCTTTGAATTGAGCAATGAGTTCGAGATCATCCATTCTCAAGAGAGGTTCCATAACAAGGTAGTTGAAATTCATGGTTCTAGAAGAGGAGGAATCAAGTGTGATAGTGACAAAAGAGATGAATAGAGGAAGGTAGACTAGATAATAAGAGGAAAAGAATCAAGAAGACATGAAGAGTTTAGGAAGAAGAGGAAGAATCATGAAGGAAGAAGAGATCGGATGAAAATGGGAGACTAGAAGACATGGAAGAAGGAAGACCAAGAATCATTTTATGCAATTTTGATACCATTGGAGTTCATTTTGATGTTGAGCAATATGTCATGGCACCTAAGATCCAACTTGGACTAACCAAGGAGGACTAGAAGTGGCACAAATCAGTAGAACAGTCAAAAGGCTCTGGGAAACATTTACCAGGAAGACATGGCAACACTTTATGACTAGGTGATACTTCATCTTAAGCCAGGTGATAGTTTCCAATAAGCCTAGGCGATACTTTTCAGGTAGGCAGGGTGATAGTTCAGCAGAAGCGAACTATTGCGTAATATTTCTCAGCAAAGCGTGCGATCCTGTTGCAGATTTGGGTGATTCTTTGACCAGTGAACATAAAAATCTCAATTTTGAAGCATTTTGATCAAGTTCGAAGGTTGGATAGTGCAATTTCTTAGTTTGACAAGCAATAACATCAGATAAAAGACAAGTTTGCAAACAGTATAGGATCAAACATGTCATAGAACACTTGAAAAAAGGGCAAAAATAACCTTGCCAAGACAAGCACTTGTGATATCAAAATAGAAAACCTTATGAATGCTACCATTTTGTTTGAATGTTCAAGAATGTTAACCTAGCATTACACAATCGAAGACACTTCAAGCAATATCTATCTTAGAAAGTCAAGGCTCATTACTTAACAACTTGGCCCACAACTTGATGCTCCCTTGCCTCACATAAAGTGGTTGCCCATAATAGATATTGGCGTTGTCATGGAAGTGTCAAAAACACAACCAAAGGAACACATATGGTGAGTAATCTTGGGGTGATTTGGGTTATTCCACTTGGATCAATCCTTGCACCAAGAAGCTAAGCGGAAAAATAGGGTGGCCTCTAACTATGGTTCTTAGTAAGGGCTTCCATTCGTAGTACCCCTCTTGCTCCCCAAAGGGACTCCTTACCTTGTGGCAAGTAACGGACCTCGCAGCCTCAAGAGTACCTTAAGCATTCTTGCTCAATATTTTCCTCATGGTCACAATCCCACAAGTACTCACATCAAGGGAAGACAAGCACTATGTCTACCAAGGTTTTGTGTCCTCGATAGCCTTGAGTTTATAGTGGGTCAGAATAGCTGGCAATAAGCTTGTCCCCACTTGGGTCATTCCTCTTGATTGCTCAAGAGTAGGCCCGCTAAAAGATTCTAACAATCTAGACAAAAATTGGATCAACTTATGAGATTCAAGAATTTTGTTTCACCACAAGGGTGAAGAGCATACTCCCTTATCCCAAAGCTTTCTCTCAAACACACCAAGCAAAGTTCAATTACCCTCTTATTTCCAAAATCCTAAGATGGGTCAAGATTTTCTGGTTCACCACAAGGGTGAAGAGCATACTTCTCCTACCACCTCAAAATTCCTTCCACAAGATATTAAGTGCCTATGAAATGAAACAACTAGTATATGCCGCACACAATAAAGAAAACAATTAAACAAGTACTTGATTTGGTTTTTATGCTTAGGGAAGCCCTGAAAAAACCATTAGTAGCCCTCTTTGACATGTGTTTTTTTGGAAAATTTCAAGCAATGAGAGCACCTACAAGCACAACTTGTTAGCTCCACAATGGTTAGCACATGAAAAATCAGATAATTTGCAAGTAAAATAGCTAATCAAATGGTAAAATCTGAGAATGAAACTAGCATGGTTGGATTAGGCTCGGAAAGAATTTTCCAACGATATATCACACTTCAATTTTCAATACCATTTGCAAAAAATTTTCAAAAATGGGTGCCCGTTTTCCAGAGTCGCATGGATTTGAAAATGTTGAAATTTTCAAAAAATTTCAAAAAGATAGCAAAGAACCCAAAACTTGCAAGATAAACAAAATAGTTCAAAAATAGCTCCCTGTCGAGTACAGGTGATAGTTACAGACACCAGAATTATCGTGCGATACTTCTCAGTATACTGGGGCGATAATATTAGTCTGTGTGATACTTTGCTCTATACCAGGTGATACTTTGCTCGAGACCAGGTGATATTCTCTGCAATAGCCAGGAGATACTTCCGATAGGTGAAGTATCATGTGCGCATCTAGAGAACTATCACATGATACTTCTGGAAGTATCGCATGATATTTTGAGACAGAAAAATAGAGATAAAAAATTAAGCTCAAAACTTGCCAAAAAATTAACGGAAATTGATGAAAATGCAAAAAAAGGACAAAATGCTAATGTCATGTCCCACGGTGGGTGCCAGAAATGTACACACAAAAGTAGTGCACTTCTCTAAGTCATTATATCCAAGGGAATCCATGAATAGGAAACCTAGAGCTCTTTATGCATGGAGTTGCAAGATTATTTGAAATTTGCTCTCAGCTAGAGCTATTACGCTAATGACCTTGCTAGTCAACCACACAATGAGAGATTCAAATGAAGACAAGGGAAAGAATGCCATATCCCTAATAATCACTATGAAATGTAAATGCAAACTAGATTAAGATGAATATGCAAGCTAGAAATGAAAGGTGCAAGCTAGGCTATGAAAGGAAAGTACAAGCTATGCTATGAAAAGGAAAGTACAAGTATTACCAAGCCTCCCTAGTTAAGCTAGATGAGATTAATCTATAGCATGAAAAGAAATCTAAGCTATGAAAGCATGAAATATGAAGCTACTATGCAAGAATGAAAACTAAACTATGAAGCAATGAAGAAAGCCAAGATGTGATGCAACAATGATCTCCAAAAGGCTTCAAAGTCTTCAAGAATTCTTGCAGCATAAAGTTAGCATAAAAGTGAATGACCTAAAAATGAAGAAAATAGCTCTCCTTTTATAAGAAATGAGAATGGATGGACCATGGAGATTAAGAGACAAAAGACTTAATCAATGGTGGAGCATCAAAGAGGAGCAATCCATGTGCACAAGTATCCTCCAATAGGAAAATAAGAGTTGACTTTTGTGCCCCATATGAGACAAAAAGTGTTTTTTCTCTTTTTATAAAATAGGAATAATGCTTTATTTGTGCAACTTAGGATAAGAGGAAAAGTGGGGGGATTTTTATTTAATTAAAAGAGGAGGAAACTCCTTTTAATTAAATAAAGACTTTAGGATAAAATGGTTAGCCCAAGGAATAATCAAATAAATGATAACATAGGATTTGATCAAGGAAATTGATATAATTGAAAAATGTTGATTTTTGAAAATATTGATTCAAGAATTTGATAATTTGTTGAATGGGGGCCCAAAGTCTAGGTGACCATTTTAGGATGCATACAGATGCTACCTTGCATGAGCTCTGAGATATGACCCCACAAAGATCACTGATTTTATGCTAAAGGGACCTTGAGGGACACTTCAGCCCAGAGTTGTTGGTGGCATTCAAATGACTGTGTGTCCCAAACAAGGTTTCCCCTAGCATTTACCCAGCCAGTCAGAGCTGTTGGAATAGTTGGTTTGATGCTACGACTGATGGTTTGAAAGATACACAATGTTGGTCATTTGAACTGAGGAACACTTTGACTTTTGACATCGACTGAGAATGTATTGCCAATTTTAAATGAACTTGAATATCTAAAAACTGAGACAAGTTATTGTAGGCCCCAACAACATGGTCCCATAGAACCTAACGACTCAATGCTACCTTGCATGAGCTCTGAGATATGACTCCGTAAAGATCATTGATTTCATGTTGAAGGGACCTTGAGGGACACTTCAGCCTAGAGTCATCAGCGGCATTCAAATGATTGTGTGTGGAAAATGAGGTTGCCCCTAGCGTTTACCCAACCATTCAGAGTTGTTGGACTATTTGGTTCGATGCTATGACCGATAGTTTGAAAGATACGCAATGTTGGTCATTTGAACTAAGGAATACTTTGAGTTTTGACATTGATTGAGAATGTGTTGCCAAATTTAAATGAACTTGAATCTCTAAAAATTGAGACAGCTTATTGTAGGCCCCAGAAACATGGTCCTGTAGCACCTGAGGGCTCGATGATACCTCACATGAGCTCTGAGATATGACCCCATAAATTTCACCGATTTCATGCTGAAGGGACCTTGAGGGACACTTCGGCCCAGATTCATTAGTGGTGTTCGAATGATTATGTGTGGAAAATGAGGTTGCCCCTAGCATTTACCCAACCATTCAAAGCTATTGGAACAGTCGATTTGATGCTATGACCAATGGTTTGAAAGATGTTTAATGTTGGTTGTTTGAACTGAGGAACACTTTGAGTTTTGACATCGATCGAGAATGTGTTGCCAAATTTAAATGAACTTGAATCTTTGAAAACTAAGATAGCTTATTGTAGGCCCTAGCAACACGGTCCCGTAGCACCTAATGGCTTGATGCTACCTCGCACGAGCTCTGAGATATGACCTCATAAAGATTTCCAATTTCATGCTCAAGGGACCTTGAGGGACACTTCAACCCAGAGTCATCGACAGTGTTTGAATGATTATGTGTGCCAAATGAGGTTTCCCCTAGAGTTTACTCAGCCATTTGGAGCTATTGGAACAGTCAGTTCGATGCAACAACCGATGGTTTGAAAGATATGCAATGTTGGCCATTTGAACTAAGGAACACTTTGAGTTCTGACATCGACCAAGAATGTGTTGCCAAATTTAAACTGACTTGAATATTTGAAAACTGAGACAGGTTATTGTAGGCCTCGACAACACAGTCCCATAGCACCTAATGACTTGATGCTACCTCGCACGAGATCTGAGATATGACCTCGTAAAGATCACTGATTTCATGCTAAAGAGACCTTGAGGGACACTTCAGCCCGAAGTCATTGGCAGCATTCAAAAAGTTGTGTGTGGAAAATAAGGTTTCCCTTAGCATTTACCCAACCATTCAGATCTATTGGAACAATCAGTTTGATGCTACGATTGATGGTTTGAAAGATACACAATGTTGGCCATTTGAACTGAGGAACACTTTGAGTTTTGACATCAACCGAGATGTGTTTCCAAATTTAAACGAACTTGAATCTCTGAAAACTGAGACAAGTTATTGTAGGCCTTGTAAACATGGTCCCGTAGCACCTGATGACTTCATTCTACCTTGCACGAGCTCTGAGATATGACCCCATAAAAATTGCCAATTTCATGCTGAGGGGACCTTGAGGGACACTTTGGCCCAGAGTCGTCAGCAGTGTTTGAATGGCTATGTGTGGCAAATGAGGTTTCCCCTAGTGTTTACCCAACCATTCAAAGCTATTAGAACAGTCCATTCAATGCTACGACTAATGGTTTGAAAGATACACAATGTTGGCCATTTGAACTAAGGAACACTTTGATTTTTAACATCGATTGAGAATGTGTTGCCAAATTTAAACAAACTTGAATCTCTGAAAACCAAGATAGGTTATTGTAGGTCCTAATAACACAGTCATGTAGCACTTGATAGCTTGATGCTACCTTGCATGAACTTTGAGATATGACCCCATAAAGATTGCCGATTTCATGTTGAAGGGACCTTGAGGGACACTTTGGCCCAGAGTCATCGGTGACGTTTGAATGACTGTGTGTGGAAAGTGAGGTTTCCCCTAGCATTTACCTTGCCATTCGGAGCTATTGGAATAGTCGGTTCGATGCTATGACCAATGATTTAAAAGATACACAATGTTGGCCATTTGAACCAAGGAACACTTTGAGTTTTGACATCGACTGAGAATGTGTTGCCAAATTTAAATGAACTTGAATATCTGAAAACTAAGATAGGTTATTGTAGGCCCCTGTAACATGGTTCCGTAGCACCTGGCATCTTGATATTACCTCACATGAGCTCCAAGATATGACCCCGTAAAGATCGCTGATTTCATGCTAAAGGGACCTTGAGGGACACTTCAGCCCGGAGTCATCGGCAATGTTCAAATGACTATATGTGCCAAATGAGGTTGCCCCTAGTGTTTACCTAGCCATTCAAAGCTGTTGGAATAGTCAGTTTGATGCTATGACCGATGGTTTGAAAGATACACAATGTTGGTTGTTTGAACTGAGGAACACTTTGATATCTGACATTGACCGAGAATTTTTTGCCAAATTTAAATGAATTTGAATCTCTAAAAGATGAGATAGGTTATTATAGGCTCCGACAACATGGTCCCGTAGCACTTGATGTCTTGATGCTACCTCACACAAGATCTGAGATATGATCCTATAAAGATCTTTGATTTCATGCTGAAGGGACCTTGAGGGACACTTTGGCCTGGAGTCAGCGGCGGTGTTCAAATGACTATGTGTAGCAAATGAGGTTTCCCCTAGCATTTACCCAACCATTCGGAGCTGTTGGAATAGTCGGTTCGATGCTATGATTGACGGTTTGAAAGATACACAATGTTGGCCATTTGAACTAAGGAACACTTTGAGTTCTGACATCGATCGAGAATGTGTTGCCAAATTTAAACGAACTTGAATCTCTGAAAACTAAAATAGGTGATTGTAGGCCTTGACAACATGGTCCCGTAGCACCTAACGTCTTGATGCTACATCGCACTAGAATTGAGTTTTTTTGGCATGGGCTGGGAAATTTTTGTATATCAACATGCGATAGAGTTTGGGGACTTTTTAATATTTAAATACATCTTTGGGATGTATTTCAGAGTGTGGATATATGGGAAGAATGATTGTGAAAAAGATATTTTTGTTTTTCATTCTGAGAAGATCCAAAGTGATTTCGAGTCACAGAGGAAATGCCCTGATCCTTCTACAAGTGCTATTCTGACGAGTTCTGATCACTTGATGAACATAAAATTATCTGTTGATTTGAAAAGAAAATCAATAGAAGATGCTGAAAATGAAGTGAAAAAACCTAAGGTTTCTTCTCAATGTAAGTAAAATCTTTTCCCTCAATGAAAGATTGAAGTTTTTCCAAACTCGTTTCTCCCAAATTATGGGAAAATTTGAACTTACAATTTGAATAACCACAAGTTTTTATTTTCATGTAGGCCATTCTTCCGAGATTCATGAAAATTTCTATCCATCTCTTACCGAAAAGGAACGTTAGATGGTGAAATCTACGAAAACAAAAACTGAAGAGATGAGCAGAGGGATGCATAGTCATAATCTTTCTAGCAGTCATCCTGTTAACACAACATAAAAGAAAATGGCCCTGGAGGATGGTAAGTCTTTCAAATTAGAAAACCCCTTTGGCTTAGTAATTTTGAGGCCATGTAGTGTATACTGATATTTTAGGCTTGTAAGATTCCCTAGCCTCTCTCTATGCCTACTTGTATTTAGAAATACCATCTTCAAATCTTGGGTGATATTCAACAATCTCTATTATATTATAGTCTCCTATCCTTTGCAAGTCTGTTTGACAGGGTTTCAAGAAGCCAATCTATTATTGTCTAAAGGATATTTTGGGTTTCTATGTTTTGTTACATTTTTTTAGTAACAATGTTTAGATGGTTCTTAAGGTAATGCTGCTTATTTTATGTGAAAATTTGTTCTACAGACAACACTGAACACACTTGTAGATAAACTCAAATTACCAAGAGAAAGAAAAATGGTGACTCTTGTGGATCCTAATAGAAGGGAATGGCCTGTACGATTCCTCAAAAATCTCCCTGAAGCTTCCTTGATTCATGGATGGAGATATTTTTCAATTGCCAATAATCTTGAGGATGGAGATGCTTGCATTTTTGAGTGGGTAGATGATAGCAAAAACAAAATTAAACTTAATGTCCATATTTTCCCCATTGTCAAAGAATGTAGCCCTTACAAGTATTTTAAAGGAGGACAAGTGCATAATAGCCTTCCATCATGTATGCATAAGAAAATAAAAGTCTTATGCAATGATTTTTTCACCAATTTGCTAGTAAAGGCATCTGGACCTGAAAAGGGAAAATGTGTGAAACAAGGAATAAAATAGCTACAAGGGAAGAAGGTAAAACCTAGTAATGGAAGAAAATGTATTAATCTAGATAAACCAAAATGTAAACCTTCCGTTTCAGATAGGGAGAAGTTGGAAATGAAATGAGATAGTGCATCCTTGAATTGAGTTGGTTCCTTAAGGCTCTTCCATGGCCTTCCAAGTATTATGTGCCTACAAGTCATTGGTATAACATCATAAAGTTTTTTTTATTAATAATGAGAAATAATTTTATAGCTAATCTCATTAGGAACACTAGAGGAAAGAGCTAAGAAGAGAAAAGCTCTGGTATTGCCCCAAAAAATAGAAGAGAAAGGTTGTCATTAAATCTTACAAACTTATTGTTATACATACAAGGTAATGCATGAGCAATTTACAGTCCACCCAATTTATAGTGCTATATAAATTTGAGATTACAATATTTTATATCTCCATTTAGTCTAATGAATGAATTGGATCTGCCCTACTCTTGATTGTCTCAAGTATTGCCTCGTGGTCTGACTCACGAACCTTCCAAAGAGTTTTATTATGTGGTCTTCCCCCATATGTGATCAAGTGGACATTTGATGCAAGGACGGAGTTTGAATAATGAAGAATCTTTCTGTGTGTCTCCCAATCCTTGAACAATCACAACCTAGGGTTCTTCATAACATACTGTTCAAACCATGTACTAGTTACAACCACTGCTCCTATAGGGTATTCTAATTCTTCACCATCGATAACCGAGTGATCCAATTTTTTTTTTGCCTCAACACAATGACACAAATAATAATATGTCCCTTCTTCATTATCTTCAGGTGCAATAACAACAAAAATATGGCCTATAATGATATAAACATAATGAGGACATTGTTTTACTGAATATTTATGATAAAGTACTAAATTTGAGATTATTTGTATGTGGAAAATTGACCTGGTTGTACTAGATCAGATAAGCAATCAAAGTCAATGAATGATTCCATTTCTGTTAGTTGTAGTGATTCATGGGGATGATAGGAGGCAAGTGGACTCAAAATACATGTATACCATTTGTCAACCCATTCCAATCTTCATCTACACATGATGAACAAAAGAACACCATATGTCATGTGTGGATACTCCATGAACTTGCATTACAACTTCTATAAGAGTGTAGCTCACTTGGTCCTGTCAGTGTACAACAATCCTCATATGGTGTAATGTTAGTTTCATCCATCAACCAAAGAAATCTATGAACTGTCGACTCACCTTCATTTTCTGGACCCATTGTAGCATTACACCACTGGACAATACATCTTGCATTTGACAATGTTGCTTTCTCTTTGTACTTTAATTCTTCATGTGCTAAGGCTCTTTTAATACATGCACCTGCACCATCATGCTCTCCCTTTCCATGACCGGCCTCTATGAAATTCCACATATATTGAATTCCAATAATCTTATACATCCTACACAACCAATAAAACATCCAAGAATTCTTGAATTGTGATGCACAATTATCTGACCATATGATATGTTGATGATATTTTATGCCCCTTTTTGTCAAATAACCATAAAATAGTTGAAAGAAACCATTTACAAACTCTGTAGAATGTGAGTGATCATTGCTAATATAAAAATGATACTCCCTCAATATCTTCCCATTCTCCTTTGTACTGTCCGGTGAATGCATGAATGCTATATGAACAAATATAGCAACTTGTTGAGAGCTGTAATACTTTACTTGCACCTCATTCTATGGTTGTATTGTGTATTTCTCTGCAAAGTCCACAACTAAAACAATGGTATCAAGTGTGAATGTGTCCTTGCACAACTTGAATTGCATATCCAACCATCGTGCTCTATGTGTATGCCTTGCATACTCATAAATAATTTTTTTTCAAAAGATGTCCATGAACTGATACACTAGAATTTTTTCAATTACTAAATCACATCTTTTAGCCTCTTTTCCATCTTTTAGATTGTTTGTCACGGTCTTATATTTTATAAATTCCACAATTTCATTACCGATTGCATGCGTACTCTCCATATGTTGACAAATTGGTAAATGTCGCAAACCTCCACAATCTATACATGTATCATTCAAGCATGAGACCTTGTAAAATTGTTGACCATCCACTTTTTCACATAAAATGGTAGATATTAATTCCCTTGAATATCTAGGTGGGACATTTATGTTACAATCCTGCAAAACATTGTTAGAGTGCAAATCTACACATATATTCCTATAAAATTCAAAATGGTTAGAAAATTCAATATGTACCCTACAACAACAAGTTGTGCATGTGTGATTTAGCTTCACATAAAAAGGTTTACACATTTCAAAATATCTCTGACTAATTTTAATTTGAGGATACATATGCATAAATTTTGCAAAGAATTGTGTCTAAGTTGAATCCAAAAAATGTTTTGGATGTGGAACATGAAATCGACTACCAATCCTCCTTCTTACAACATCTCTTTGATTAGGAGATACACATGTGTTATTCTTCCAAAATTCTTCAATTAAGGATTTCAAAGCTTCAACAATTTCTTTATCTCTTCACGGTAGTCTACCAAAAAATGCCCAGAACTCATTGCTATTTGGATCTTCCACTCTTTGACGCCTTTCCAAGGCTCTCATTAGAGACTTTCTACTTATTTTCAATATTTTTCTTGTCTATCTGATGAGTCAATATTTATTCATTTGAGTGCTTACTATCATTGATGTAAGTAGACGTCGTGTGACATTACTATCTTTCGTACATGATGTAGAACCCACACTCTCATATGCATTCATTAGATTCTTTACAATAGATTTTTCACTTGACTCATCCATCGTTCTTAGCCCAAGAATTTTCATGATGGGCCTAAATTTTAGATTTCTCATCATTTCAACAAATAGTTGACATCTTCCTGTCATGTTTAAATTCTCATAAAATGATCTCCAAATACAATTAGTGTTTCTTTGACAAGTACACTTGGGAATCTTGTCATGCATTTATTGCAAAATATTAGTATCAATATTAATCAAATATTTTGGCTTTCTATAAATAATTATAGGAGCATAAAAAACATTATGTGTGAATTGCGTACCATCCTTAGTGCCTTCAACATGAGACAATGTTGTGCCTACACCTTGGGATGTAGACAATGGTGTGCCTTCAACATGATACAAGGGGGTATGTACACCTTGGGATGTAGACAATGGTGTGCCCACACCTTCAGAAGTAGAGAATGGTGTGCCTTCAACATGATACAAGGGTGTGCCCACACCTTTAGAAGTAGAAAATGGTGTGCCTTCAACATGATACAATGGTGTGCCTCCAACATTGGATGATGATGTCTCTTCAACTTGGGAACTCATAAATGATGTGCCCACATCTTCATAATTCAATTGTCTTGTTGCACACAAGTTTCTCATTTGTTGTCTTTTTGTTTCCAATTCTAATTCTCTCTTACTTTGTATTGATGTTTCATGTTCCTCATCCATAGAAAAATCTTCTTCTATGGTATCCAATTTTTTTTTTCATGAAGTTTTTTCATTCTTTCCCTTTTCTTCTCTTTGTCTCTTTCATGATCTTTCAGTGTTAAAGTCTTTGCTCGTTTCCTTGGCATGATGATGATTTCTACATATGAATTGATTACAATTTTAAAAACATAATATAAACCTCTTACAATATGACAAATTATAATATAAATTTATTACAATTATATCAAATTATGTATTGAACAAGTCTATATCATACCAATTATAAACCAAAACACTCTTTATTCACATTTGACATGTAAAAAAATAAAAAAATAACCTCAATCAATAAATTTCAGTGATAATGATTGACTTTCACAATTCATTGTTGATTTTTAAACAAAAAGATGGTGCAAATTGATAGAATATGCTTCTTTGTCACTATCAACACCATGAAAAGTGAATATTTGTAGGATAACATGCATAATTCAGACAACATATAGAAAAAGTGGGCCTCTTTCATGAGATCTTTGACAAAGAAGACCATTTATTTTAGTCTTCCATAGCGCGTGCGCCCTATGAAAAACTAGAAGTGTTATGCATACTCTTTCATAGCACAAGTGTGCTATAGTACGTGCACCCTATGTAAAACAAGAGAGAGAGAGAGAGGGGCGGGGGAAGAGAGGGAGAGAGAGGGAGAGTGAGAGAGAGATCTCTTCCTCTCACTTTGACTATTTATCCTCACAATTGAAATCTATGACTTAAATAGGGTGCATGCACTATAGTATAGCACGCACGCCCTATGGAAGTCATAGATTTACATAGTGCGCACGCCCTATAGGGCACATGTGCTTGGTAAGGCATTGGAATTTACCAATCCTAAAGCTTGGATTTGCCTTGGAGATCCAACCCAAAGGCTTGGAGGATTCAAATAGGCCTGAGATGTGTTTTCCAGTAGACATATGAAAAAATGACAAATTTTTTTGTGTGCTCTTCGTCAAGTTTACTCATGGTTCAATAACGTAAAAATCAGATGATGTGATATTGTAGATTTGTCTATTAGCTATCTAAGAATATAATTTATTTTGAATTCTGATTATGTTAAGTTTTTCATCTCTAATTTCTTTTGTGTGTATGTCCATTTTTTGTAAAAAACCAAGGTGTAGTATTTTGGCCATAGATTTTGGCTCGTTCATCGAATTTTGCAACAGGTTACATTTTTAGAAACTAGACTCCATTCTACACACTTTTAAAAAAATAAATTGATTTTTGATTAGTTTTAAATGATTTCTAGGGGGAGCACACAAAAATTTCATGTTTTTATGGATGTGTGCACTTCGTAAATTCATAAAAAATTATACATTCATAAAAAACTTAGCAAAAAAATCTGGGATAAACTATGTGGTGTTAGCTAACTTCTCACCAAAGTGATTAAAAAATTCAAAAAAAAAGTTAACATTTTTGGGGGAGTGCAGTAGACGCTATGTTATGTTTTTTCATAAAAATTAGGACCACTTTTTGTGCTCCCCCTTTTTGAGGGCCTTAATCTACACCATTTTCGAAATGAATTAGTACTTTATGAACTAGATTCAGAGTATTACAACTCTTGTTCTTGTCGCATCTTAAAATTTTGAGTCTAACTATCTTCAATTTCTTGTTGAAGTTTAGAGTTTTCCGATTTCAGAAAAAAGTGGCATCTTATACCCCCTTTTTGGTCCCCCATCTTTGTGCACTTACCCAAATGCTTCACAACATTGGATCTAGTTTGATGGGTATCATGGTAACTATGTGCATTATAAATTTTCTTTTAAATTGTTTCAATTCTATATATATATATATAATTTATTTAAATAAAAATTAATTTTTCATGTGTGTGTACATTTTTGTAAATTTAAATTGTAGGTCAATTTAAGTCTGCAAAAGCCTTTAATTGGTTAGCCATGCAACATGCTAGACACAATGTTGAGTTTGTTTGGAACTTCTTTGAAAGTGGACATGGAAAAGGAGAGCATGATGGAGCAAGAGCATGTGTGAAGCGTGCACTCCGACAACATGAAGTTTTAAGGTATGTATACATTTGATATTCAACTTGTTTACTTGCTCTTATTTAACTTTACATTACATGTACACATGTTCTTTAATCTTCATTTTCTATAAATAAACTAATATGTATATATATGTACTAAATTGTTAAAAATATATCTAGGTAACATGATAGAGAATTCAAAGAAATTTTTTGAATGGTGTCAAAATCATTTCGCTACTTGAGACACAAAATACAACAAACGCTACTTCTGGGAAGTGATAGGTAAATTTTTAAAACTTTCATTTTTCAAACTCAAATTGTAAAAACTATATATATTATACTTGTCACATGTGTTTTAACTTGTTGTATATATGTATATATATATTATAGCTCATGTGTACAATGTATACATATATGTTGCATTTCACATTTTTCATAATTTCAAACTGAGATATATCAATCCATCCAATCCAGATATCAATCGATCGAATCATTACAATTGTAAATCAATTGTTGGAATTAGAAATTTGAATCAAGTGATGACTATAGGACAACACAAGCCTCCACATATTCAACTAAGAGAAAAATCATGCTTTTGTGAAGATTGTCTTAACAACAACACAACGAGTCAATGTAACATATTGCAAATGGATATGTTTCACAATGGGATCAAAAAGAGTTAATCAGAATGCCTCCTTATGAAGATGATGACAATGATATAGGCATCCATGATCCTATATATTCAGCTGACTATGAACATGTTTCTGTTTTAGTTGTTATAGGTGCATGCTTTTTATTTCTAGTTACATTACATGTGCATGTTTCTATATATATATATATATATATATATATATATATATATATATTTTATATTCTTGAGGTTTATAATGTAAACTCAAGTACATAAATATAAATTGTATAGGTGATATTTTTGCTGTGGTTGCAGATCCCAAGAATGCAGAAGGTGTAGATTATTATCTACTAAGATGCACCAATGAAAAACACAAGTTGCTTGAAGAAATTATTGATGGTGATGGACAACAATATCTGACCAGTTCGGTTGTTATTGAAGGAGCCTATTATCAACTAGCTAAGATCGACTATTGAATACATGCATGGAAAAAGAGTTCTACATTAGAGTCACTTGGTTATAGCGACAAAAATGCAGTTTGAAACTATGCCAAAAAAAGGGTCACGTGGAAACCAAAAGTGGAAGTTTCCTATTGAAGAGTATGAAATTTTTTTGGAGATAATAAAGGATAGAGAGGATCCAGACTACATGTATCAAGAGCTTTCTATTGAAGGATTTTAATTTGTGCATACTTAAAAATCCTATTTGAAACTTACAAACTATAAATGATTTGAAATTCATGATTAGATTGAATTTATATTGATTAAACCTAAATTGAATTTTAATTGATTAGAACAAGTGAGTTCAATAAATACCTTTTCCAGTCTATATTTATAAATTAATTAGATTGATTAGATAAGTAAATTGAATTTTAATTGATTATAACTTTCAATACTTTCTACTTGAATTTTAATTTCAATTAGAACTTTCAATTCTTTTTTCAATTGATTAGAATAGATCAAGATTCTAGATCAAGAATAATTCCACTCTAGATATCTTAAATTCATTGGATTGATTCTAGGTAAATTGAATTTAAATTGAAATTAGATCAAGATTCTTTTTTAATTGATTAGAATAGATTGATCACCTATATTATGTCTTAATTATATCTTATTTAGGTCTTATTTGGTCTTAAGGGTCTTAATTAGGTCTTAAGGGTCCTATTAGGACATGTTAGGTCTTAAGGGGTCATATTACGTCATGTTAGGTCTTAAGGGGTCCTATTAGGTCATATTAGTCATGTTAGGTCTTAAGGGGTCCTATTAGGTCATGTTAGGTCTTAAGGGGTCCTATTAGGTCATGTTAGGTATTAAGGGGTCCTATTAGGTCATGTTAGGTCTTATTAGTCATGTTAGGTCTTAAGGGGTCCTATTAGGTCATGTTAGGTCTTAAGGGGTCATGTTATATCATGTTAGGTCTTAAGGAGTACTATTAGGTCATGTTAGGTCTTAAGGGTCCTATTAGGTCATCTTAGGTCTTAAGGGGTTCTATTAGGTCATATTAGGTCTTAAGGGGTCCTATTAGGTCTTATTAGTCATGTTAGGTCTTAAGGGGTCCTATTAGGTCTTATTAGTCATGTTAGGTCTTTAGGGGTCCTATTAGGTCATGTTAGGCCTTAAGGGGTCCTATTAGGTCATGTTAGTCATGTTTGGTCTTAAGGGGTCATGTTATGTCAAGTTAGGTCATAAGGAGTCCTATTACGTCATGTTAGGTCTTAAGGGTCCTATTAGGTCATGTTAGGTCTTAAGGGGTTCTATTAGGTCATGTTAGGTCTTAAGGGGTCCTATTAGGTCTTATTAGTCATGTTAGGTCTCAAGGGGTCCTATTAGGTCTTATTAGTAATGTTAGGTCTCAAGGGGTCCTATTAGGTCATGTTAGTCATGTTAGATCTTAAGGGGTCATGTTACATCATGTTAGGTCATAAGGGGTCCTATTAGGTCATGTTAGGTCTTAAGGGTCCTATTAGGTCATGTTAGGTCTTAAGGGGTTCTATTAGTGATGTTAGTTCTTAAGGGGTCCTATTAGGTCATGTTAGGTCTTAAGGGGTCCTATTAGGTCATGCTAGGTCTTAAGGGGTCCTATTAGGTCATGTTAGGTCTTAAGGGGTCCTATTAGGTCATGTTAGTCATGTTAGGTCTTAAGGGGTCCTGTTACATCATGTTAGGTCTTAAGGGGTCCTATTAGGTCATGTTAGGTCTTAAGGGGCCCTATTAGGTTATGTTAGGTCTTAAGGGGTCCTATTACGCCATGTTAGGTCTTAAAGGGTCATGTTACATCATGTTAGGTCTTAAGGGGTCCTATTAGGTCATATTAGGTCTTAAGGGTCATGTTAGGTCTTAAGGGCCCCTATTAGGTCATGTTAGGTCTTACGGGTCATGTTAGGTCTTAAGGGGTTCTATTAGGTCTTATTAGTCATGTTAGGTCTTAAGGGGTCCTATTAGGTCTTATTAGTCATGTTGGTCTTAAAGGGTCCTATTAGGTCATGTTACATCTTACTTGGTCTTAAGGGTCTTAAGGGTATTATTAGGTCTTAGTTGCTCTTAATTATTGGGTTTTAGTTTGTCTTAATTAGGTCTTAGTTGGTCTTAATGAGTTAAAAATTGATTATTTAGGTTTCAATTAATTGATCTATATTTTAATAAATTGATTAGATTGATTCTAATTGTAAATTGAATTTAGATTGATTAGATTGAACATCAATTAAAGATTAATTTTGAAGTTAGATTTTAAAGATTAATTAGTTAGGTTTCAATTAATTGTTCTATATTAAATAAATAAATTATATTGATTCTACCTATAAATTGAATTTAGATCGATTAGATTGAACATCAATTAAAGATTAATTTTAAAGTTAGGTTTTATAGATTTATTAGTTAACATTTTAATGATAGATTATCTATTGTTTAAGTTTTTAATTGATCTAGATAGGACTTAAGGGTTCATTTATTAGCTCTATTAATTTTAAATTTCAATTGATTAAAAATTGTTCAGTTAGATTGATCAATTAGTTTTCAATTAATTGATCTATATAGGGCTTAAGGGTGTATAATAGGGCTTAAGGGGTCATATTTTAATTTAGCTCAAGATTAATTTAGATCAAGATTAGATTGAACATCAGTTAGATCAAGAAATTTAGGGTTGAATTAGATATACATAGATACACAAAAATCAAACATGTACACATCAATGTAAATAGATCAACGTAAATAGATCAACGTACAAATGTCTATATATATCAATGTACAAATGTCTATATATCAATGTAAAACATATATCTAGATCAATGTAAAACATATATCTAGATCAATGTAAAACATATAGATCAACATAACATAAATGTATAGAAATAAATGCTCTCTCGTACATGTGTACTCTAGATCTAAAATCAATGCCACAAATCTAAATCTATGAACACATCAACTACATCAATGATTGCCATCACGTGCTATATGTACGGGCCTATGCGGATCCTCATCCTACTGTACCCGACTCTGTACATGTAAATAAATACAATAATTTACAAATAAATAAATAAATAAATATATAATGTCTTGAGTTTAAATTAAAATGTACAAATTTAAGAACTCAACAAATAAATTATAATTTAATTTTAAATTATTTTGTACCTCTATATCCTGATGAATCGGATTAGTAGGCTCCTCTAAATCTCCATATGCAACACCTATCACAATGTCCTTTACCAGGTTTAAAAAAATTTAAATTTAAATTTAAATAAATATAAAACTATATGTACATATATCTATATAAATTATTCAATTAAATCCAATCTTACCTGTTGTAATGCATGTCCAAGGTCGGATAATAGAGTGTAAGGACACCACATTAGGATAAATGGCCTCATCCATAAGTAAATCTAAGAATCGACTGTGAAATCATGAGGTCATAGCCTATGTCTGATGTACGAGAGCCTATGTATGCTGTGGAGGTGGTGTAAGATCATCCACACTCTATCTAGAGGTATTTGCTTCTGCATCTGAGCCCTGTCCTCAACTGCTGCTTGTGGAGGATCTATGACACTGTCCTCCTCCAATGAAATTAGGCATGTCACGTGGCTCAATCCCATGCAATGTAGAAATCCTCTTGTAAGATGCTAGGAGATCACTCACTAACATAGAGATAATCTCGTGCATGCGATCCTCAGGTAGTCGTCCTATCTCATCTGGAGTAGGAAGATCAAATCTGATGTACAGGTCATAAAATGGACTAGAAGGTGATACACATGCACTCATCCATGATCAAAGCATTAACTACCCACCCAATCAGATGACAACTCCTCAACCTGAGTGGAAATGGTGGCAATGATAGAATACATATCTAAATGTGTGTCCTCAGCTACAACCTTCCCAAATCCAATGTAGGTCTCCAAACCTTTTAGAAGAACCAAAATGTTTTGACCCACCAATGCCCTCTTACTAGGGGGCTATGGTATATCGGGTCATATACACTTAACTTAATATCTCCCCTGACCATGACTAGCATGTGGAGGTAAATCTGTGTAGTCAACATCGTAGCCCAAATGAAACTCTGCAAACAATTGTTTGCAGAAATATAGTGGCACCTCATCCTTTTGGGGCCACATATGATGGGCCACCAGCCATCTAGGATATATAAAAGGGGCCACTAAGTCATCTGTACATTTTGTGACCCTATATGCTCTAACCACCCTCTTATCTATGTAATGGGTCCCAAACATGTTCTTAACCTGAGTGACTCAAACATTTGAATCAACTATCCTCCAACCCATTGTCCCTATGACAGTGCTAGAGAGGCTATAATAAAAATTATCAATCGATACATCATCATATGGATTGTATGATTCGACCTTTTGAATCATACTCATGAGCTCAGTGCGTATAGATGTCAATTACTCCCTATTAGGGAGAGTAGTACTATTCTGCAGTATCCGGTCTAATGCAGTTAGAGAAACCTACATCCTAGAGATAGTCTCATCTCTATGACTATCTCTACTCTATGGGGACTGGGTACCATTCTAGTCTGAGGGAGCTTGTGATCCCTGACTATGATTGACACTATGATCTAAACCACTAGAAGCCATGAATGATATACACACAAAGGTAATATATATATCTAGATAAATAAAAAAATGCTCGCTGCAAGTGGGTACATACACATATACATACATTCATTAGAAAATCAATTGACACACACACACACACACATATAAATTAAAATAAATTAAAAGATAACTTGATTTACATGTACATACTTCAAGTGAACATGAAAACACTTAAAACTTCAAACATGAACTAATTTTCAAATGCATTTACATATATAAATTAAATATTTAAACATTTAAATTCATGCATTTACATATATTCAATCATGGTACTAGAACTAATTCATGCACGCATATTTACTAATTTGAATGCATATTTATACATATTTAAAAGCACACATGAGAAAAATGAATTTAATACAAATTTCCAAAATCTACCT